>PVKE010031204.1:0-19181 GCA_004027555.1 Craseonycteris thonglongyai
AATTAACCTCTCAGAGTCTTGATTTCATCATCAATAAAATGGGAATGGTGGTATCTACCCCATAGATTATTCTAAGAAACTGATACATGTTATGTGAAAGGATTGTGTAATCTGTTAAAGAAGCTATAAAATGACCATTTAGAAGGTAAGATAAGAAACCACACCAAAATGTTACTATTAATTTGGGAGAGCAGAAAGGGTTAAGAGGGGGAAGAGGATGATGATGAACTTTTTCTGTACAAATTCTATAGTTTAACTGTTTATAATGCCTGAGCACTAATCTTGTAACAAAAAAAAATTTAAACTACATAAATACTACCTGATATATGGGTATCTGGATGTCACAAAACACTCCAATTGAAAACACTAGTAACCCTGTTTCTTTATAAGTACATAGAAACAAGTCTCAGTCTTGGTTTCAATTTGAGAATTTTTAAAGTCATAAAAATTTGCCAAGCTTGAAAATAATAACCAACTGAAACAATGTTTTGGGTTTTTTTTGTTTTGTTTTGTTTTGTTTTGTTTTCAAGACACTTTAAAATAGAGCAAATTTTATAGTCAACCAAAACCATTCATTGATTCAAACAATCACTTTGGTTAATTCTTTTCAAAATAAGTTAAATAACATTAGTTCTCAAAGGCAAGTCTTTGTCGTGTCTAACTTTGCTTTCTAGTGCCCATCAGATTTCAGGTATTTACCTGGTAACTTTTATAGCCCTGAAAAAGTCCTCAGGTCATTTCCAAAGGAATGCCATGGACTTTCCATAGAGGCATGGCAGACTTTTTAGATTGAACTTGATCTCAGATTAGCATTCCAATACTCTTAAGTGTGAGCTCTTTGAGGGCAGAAATCATATCTTCTTAAAGTGCATATGCCCAGTCCCTGAATTGTGACCAGCACACAACTATTTGGAAGAAAGACAACTTAAAAACGTTCTAGTCAATTGGATGCCTAATGAGACAGGCTCATGTGCTAAGGGGACACATCTTTATAGTTGTTTCTGTAGAAAATCATTTAAAATGCTTCAAAAGCAGTAAAGGTAAGTTTGAGGTCCTTGAATAAAACACCATGAAAATCTCTATTTGAAAAAGGGATCTCTCCCATGTTTGACAAAGTTCAGATGTGTGAACTAAGATGAAATCATGGAGTAGTCAGAGCAGAATCACGTTTCATCTGCCTTAACCCAAAATTTCCAAGGACTGTTTTGTTGATATAAATGGAAGAGGGCAGACAAGAGGCTTCCAGTATTTGTGGCAGCATCAAGCGCACACCTATAATGCTAAGTTCCTCGTTGACTATTGTCCCTCTGGCCCAGGACTCTTCTATGATAATTGTGAATAAACATCCAAACACTCAAAAAAGGATGCAGTTGGTATGAAACTGTAGTAAGACTATTAAATTGTCTGTAGTCACATTTGTGTGTTTCCACTATTATAAATACAAGCAGTGACAGGGGAGAAAAGATACTGAGGCATATTAGGCTTCCTCAAACACTAGGCCCTGAGGACCAGTAAGGAAGCAGAAGGGCAGTGATATGAACTAACCCTTCTGATTTCCACTGATGATTTAAAGCTGTCTGTGAATGATGTGGCAGAACGTTAATCTCTTTGTTCCATCTTAAACTGCTGGATAATTCAGTCTTATCTTATTTAATTGTCAGCCCAAGGTCACTGGGGCTTGTGATCACTTCTGATCCCTCTAATGCATGTAAATTCAAGAGAAGACATTTCATGAAAAGCAAATGCTTTAAGACAGTCCTTGCTTGAAGCTTTTTGAAATATTCAATCCAACATATTTAAAAGAGGTTCAATTTTTCTGCTTCTCAAAAGCATTGCAAAAGGCCAAGTAGAAATGAATTGCTTTGGCTGTAGTTCTTTAAAGAATGCTAAGTTTCTTAGTTTGGCTACTCAAATTAAATTTGGAAGCTACCTAGGAATTTTCTCACATTTTGATCTCTGGAAGGGCAATTAATCAAGCTCTTGTTTGAGGAACTTGAACTTTAACTGCAGAATTCTATGGAGGGAAAGTCAGAGAGCCATATACTCAGAACATTCAACAGCATATATAATTGAAAACAGCAGCAGCAGGAGAAGAAAAATAGATACCAGTGGGCTGATATCTTACAACCTTTGGTCAAATGGTACTTGGCAAATTTCAACAGATTTCGTTAACCAGAGTTAGAACTATGCAGTAGATCTACCCTTTTTAAAAACAGTATTAACACAGAATCGGGAATTACCAGTGAAGAACAATGCTGGACCTAATAGCATGGATCTACCAGAGGCAATTTGTTAGGAGACCGGAATCATTATTTCATGGTGCAGGCTTGAAATCTAAACTTTAAAGTTTCTTTAGGTCAAGCTATAGCCCAGCACTCAGAGAGCCAGCCAAATTCACGGAGGGAAACGAGGAAGGCCACATGTGGAACTAATTACTCATGCAGAGGCCATGACAAAGAACATTTCTCCAGACTTTTCATGGGGGCTTCACCTTCAGGAAGTTGCTATAATTACTGTTCAAGTCTAGAGCAGCCTGCAAGCCGCTGACAGATCCAACAGATGACGAGAAGGAGGAGGAGGAGGAGGAGGAGGAGGAGGAGGAGGAGGAGGGAAAGACAGAGAGCAAGAGGAAAAAAAAAAAAAAAGAACTTATCTGCCCTTTCTGATGAGTGAAATACCAGAAAATAAAGTACCACAGGAAAAGGTTTCCAAATGAGCCCTGACTTCCAGAGTTCGACTTTCTGTTTACTTTCTTATCTACTCTCTATCTTCAAATTACTTTTCTAGCCTGGATCAGACAGCAAATTTGTACTTCTCCACTAACTCACTTTCAGCTGGCCACAGCAGAACTGTACATCTCTACTCTTTTTTTACAGCTTTTCCATACTGGGGCCCACTTCCTGCCCAGTTGAGAAAAAAAATCTGGCCTGAAGATGAAATGACTGCTTAACATTACACTAAAACATCTGGTACCATTTTATGCACAGACCCATGTCTGCGAGCAGGCGATTCTAGCGGTCTCTCCAGCGGCACAGCGCATACCCAAACCTCCCCAGGGTGACATCATCCCATATATGGACTCTCCAGCCCAGCCCTCCCCCTTTTCCTGGTCCTAAATTCATTGCCAGTTCCCCAGTCTGCAGCAAATGTGCCACGTCAAGACTGAAAATCACAGCCCTTGAGTGTGGCTCACTCGGTGCAGAATTCGGGGGGGAAAGCTGAAGGCAACTTTTCCCAAAGACCAGGAGAGGATTTTAAGCACCCAGATGGAAGCTTCTGGAGATCCTGCTCCGTCGCCCCAGTGTTCAGACTACCTGTTCAGGACAATGCCGTTGTACAGTAGTCTGCACATTGGTTAGACTGGGCAAGGCAGAGCAACGCCTTGGACGGCTGGGGACAAAGGTGGCTGTTTCCGAGGAGAGGACATTTATTTGCTCCTCTCCCGAATCTCTTATACAGTGTTTTTCTTCACAGGTTTTGCCCACTAGGGACCAAGGAGCCCTCAGGGACACTGCCGAGAAAGGACTGCTCCGGGGAAGACCTGCGGGTAAGGCCCTCTGGCTGCTCACCTGATCTGTGAGCCAAGGGTTTGCATTCACATGTGAGAGAAACAGAGGTGTATGTATGTGTGACAGAGAGCTATGCCTTTAGCTTTAGAAGAGTGACAGTGTGTGGTGCACAGCGATTTAATGTATGGTATTCGATTTCTGGAGATTTATCAGTCAAATATTTTGAGTTTAAATGTTTTCCCACTTGAAAATGAAATATGAAAATACTCCAAACATTTAAGAATAATTTAATAAGTCCAGTTTTCAATTGTTGAAATGAATAACCCAGAGACCTAAAAGCTTATTTGAATGAGGGCTGTAGTATAATTTTAACATCCCAGGATTGAATCCATTTTTGTCCCAAAGTAATAAATGCTTGCTATTTTGCTAATGGATAGTGTTTTTCTGAAGTTTTGCTTATATAATATAAATAACAGAAATAATAGTATCTAACAATAAAATAAAAGGTTGCCAAGATTTTTCCCACCAGACAACGCAGATGGGACTTGCCCAGAAAAGAGCGCCAACCCAGAACTATTGAGTCAGCAACTGAATAAATTGGGGAACACAAGTCACTATTTCCCGATATCCCATTGTATGTGTGTGCATATGTGTATGTATGTGTGTGTATGTATATATGTATTATGTATATATATATATATATATATATATATATGTGTGTGTGTGTGTGTGTGTGTGTATATATATATATATATATATTGTTTTTTAATCTAAGAATGTTGATAATTGCTGGTCAGCTGAGCCCTTGCACATATGTTTTACAATGCTTCTATTTCTCTGAGAATTTAAAATGATAAGGTACTTTGCCTAGAAACCCACTGATAAAAAAGGAATTTGTAAATGAAGGCAAAGTTTTCTTTGGTCAGTTTCCAGCTGTCCTAGAGGTGAAGGAGGGTGGGAGAGGGGGAGGAAGGTGGGAGGGAGGAAAACCCTCATGCTGAATGAAATCCCAATAGAGAGAATAATACAGAAAGTCTGGGCTGCAATATGATCCATGCTGATCTGCAGAGGTGGGTCCCTTAAAGAAAGTTCTGGAAAAAATGTTACTGCCTCACCTCTAATTCCCTTAACCCTCCGTTTATATCTACCCCTAAATAATTCTATATAACAAAAACATCTGTTCTATAGGATTTTGTGAAAAATAAATATAATTTTTTTCTTTTGTCCTTAAAATTCAGTTTCAGTGGTTCTTGAACAAATCCTTTTCTAAATTATATATTTTGCAACAACTCAAAAATTATCACAATTTCTCTTTTGCAAAAACATTTTCTAACAAAAGGTTTCTCAAATTATCATTTGTCAAGATGATTTACTTTAAACATTACCCTTTTGATCCTCCTAAAAATGGTACAAAGCACATAAAACTTATGTCCTCATATTATGGCTTTCAGTTAAAATATTTTTTAAAAGGAGGAATTTCGCTAACTTCTTCACTTAGATAATACAATTTTTTTTTTCTATTGTGATTTGGATGTTCCCATACTCATTATTTTTTAATAGAACAAGTGAGATTTTAAAAATCTACATAGTTTCTTTTACATCGGAAAACTTAAAAAAAACTATTAGGTAACTTACAAGAGCTTATTTTATTCAAGAAATATATTTTTACTCATATAGTTATTAAAGAAGAAAGATAGCTATAAGGTACTTGAGCAGTGTTTAAGATTTCTCGAAAATTTTAATTGTTTCACTCTGTAGAAATGATTGAATTCTATAATTTGCTTTCATTTCACATGCATTTAATTTAAATGTCCTTTTAAAATATGTATACTAAGTGACCTTTTTGTTTCAAAGAACCTAACCTTCACTAGTCCCTCACCTATCTTCTCCCTCAGGATGACTTTTAGTCTGAAGACAAGGGGAACTGAAGGTCTCTTTAGCGTAAGTACAGGAGTAGAAATGGAAGAACAAATTTGTAAAGGGGTGGCCCAGGAGCCCTGCACGTGCTCGGAGGAGACGTGACAACCCATTTTCTACGCAAACATTTAAATAAAAAGGAATAGTACTTATTTTTAGATTGCATGAGCTAAATTAAAGATTAAAAGTAAAAGCTAACTTTATAGACCTCTGCTGACAGAAGGCAGGACGGTAGTTTACACACTGGTACATATACCAGCACGTATACACACATACCGTTAGATAGCCTTATCCATTTCTAGGGTAATTAGAATAATGTGTAACTTTATTTTGATATTACTTTATAAGGAGACATACAAATATTTTAGGGTTCATGGAATATATTCCAGAGGAAACTAACCAACTGTGATCATCTTCAACTAAAACTTCCCGTGGATATGATGGTAAGTGTAAGTATTAAAATCAAACATTTATACATCGTCAGAAAGGAAAAATTGTTTGCAGGGCCTGTCCAACCGCACTTCATAAAAACTTAGTAGTTATTGTTCATTTCAGTGTGTGGATGATTGATAAGTGACACAAGGCACTGGGTTAAAAGAACTTTTTCTGTCATCTAAGAGAAAGGAAATCCAGAGCCTTTGCATTAGCACCACCGTTTCTTAACTGGAGGAGGATCAATATGAAACAGTTTGTTTACATTTTCAAACCTCCTCTCATTTTTTTTAAAGCCGTAGGTCTCAAAATCCAAGAAAGTTTGTTTACAATGAGACAAAATTTCACACTGATCACTTTCTTGCCATTAGTCAATAGGTTTAATGTCCTTCTTGGCATTTGAGATTTCGGCCCAGATAATGTGTTTATGTTTTTAAAAGACCAAAATATACTATCTATCCCACCTCTCCCATACAGACCACCCAAGTTTTTCACTCTGTGGGAAAGAGTTTAGGTATAAAAATCCTGAAGATAGAATTTCGCCTCCCCTCCTCCCCTTTGGATTGAAGTTGTAAAGCTGTGATAGGAAATAAAGGGAAATACAACTTAGCAGTATGCAAAGTTCACTCGACCCACCAGCATTGTCCTTACTAAGGAAAAGCCAAGACTTTCAATTCCTCCACAAGAGATCTGCTCTTTAAAAACAACCTATTTCCCTCTTCTCTGAAGGGAATATCTCACCCGTGACAATAATATCCAAATAATTACTAAAAAACCATCACTCAGAAATCCCAGCTTAAAACAACTGGAAGGCCAGGCTTTAACGTGAGAGGAGACAGGAAATTCCTTAGTAAAGACTGAGACTTTCCTACCTGATTTCTGTGATCTTTTTACCTTAGTGTGTTGCAAATTATGTAGTTAAAAGTACTAATCCATTTTTGGAAGAATTTTTATCAGTTCTAGTAAGTAGAAAGAATGAAGTAAATTAAGGGGAATAGTTAAATCTTCATTTTGAATTTTCAGTCTTGTAACAGCCAGTGTCCTGGAGTGACTTTGGTTTCATTTGGTATAGAAGACTTCAAATATAATTCCTTTCTTGCATTTTTCTTAAAATCAATAATAGACAAAAATGAAATAAGCTGGAATAACCTTATTAAAATTATACTGTGTGATAATAATGTAAATGTCTCTTTCACATTTTAGCTAGTATTTTAAGCAATAACACTTAAACATCACTCTATAGTTTGGGGGATAAAAACATAGTCTTGAATGTTTTTGCAATCTTTCATCTTTTTAACAAGCTTAGGGGCTGGTTCAAAATAACTGTGGAGTGTGCACATGCCACGTCCTTACTATAATTGTGTTTAAAAACCCATTAGAAACATCAATTGCCCAAAAGACTCATGAGTAGAGTCATCATTTTCCAGCAAGATTTTGTCCCCCATGAAAAACAGTTATGGTTTTTCAGGCTCTGATATTTTTGAATACTTCGATTTAATAGGATTGTTTCATATTAAAGGATAACATATGGACTCACACATATTTCTTTTTATTTTTTCAGGTTGCATGCATCATTCCTTTAATTGAGCAGAGTTAACTGGATCAAATTATTTATGGGAGAGAGAGGGAAAGCTATACAGAATTACAGTAATTTTTAATTTCCACCAATATACTCTTTGTAAGTGAATCACTCTATAAATATTTTCTGTTGCACTGAATGCAACAACTATATGAAAATAGTTGCTTGAGGTATTTGTTTTTGCATACTCTGACCTTGTAATTACTTAAATACCAGCCAAGTTTACTGATGTTTTTCATTCTGTCAAGAAAAAAAAAAAAAAGTCCTCTACTCAGAAGTGCTGACCAGAAACAGAACCAGACATTTATTTTCTTGAAATTAAATAAATAAATGGAAACTTGCACTCATCAACTTTTTCTTATAGCTGTATCGTATCTAATCGCTGCATAAAAGTTGAGATGTATAGAAAACTCACTTTTCCACAGTATCTAAAAACTATTTTGCTCTTCACAAAGTTCCTATTAGCTATTTTCTCAGAATTTTACAATTAAAGAGAAATAAACTATTTGTTTTCTTTAAGATTCTGTGAAAAAATTTCTAATCACACACTCCTTAGACAATAAGGTTTTGTTTTGTTTTGCTTTGTTTTTTAAGAAATCCCACTTACTGTAACTTTGACTGTCTGGATATTTTGTTTTGGAAAGGGCAGGGGAATTTGTTCAACACCTCTACTAATGTGAATTGATCATTTATATTACAATAGTCACTAGAATTATTCTTGACTCACCAAAATTAAATTTTCTGTCTGTATATTTAACACCATTACTTTCTCACACAAATTGTAAAAAAGAATTCCAGAGTCTGGGTTTACTTTTTGGATAGGAAATGAAGTTTCTTTTTTTGTGTCTAAGGTACTATTTTATAACTGTGTTGCACTAACAACATCCATCCCACATTCTGAGCTTCGCTGTGGGTTACAGCTATTTCATTTATATCCCTTTGATTCATGGCATGGCCCTATAGTTAATTAGGACAACTTAAGCTCACGTCTGCTTTTTATTTGGTTTTCATATCCATACTTAAAAACTTTGCATTAAAAAGGATATGAGAAATTTAAATGCGTTCTTGTTGCTTAATAATGTATTGGTAAAAATACATCCCCTTGTAAAATCCCACCATCAAAGCATCAGATAACAAGGTCAGCTGGTTGAATTGCCTAATATATTAAGCTCATTAATTATTTTGAAAATGGCTGCCATTTCCATGTAAATGATAAGTTTCTTTTTCATTGGGCAAGGTTATGGTATTTATCTACTATAAGAAACATGTGTAAACATAGTCTTTATCTTTAACTTCAGTTTTAAAATATGCAGTTTTTGTGAAGAGGAAAAACATCTGTTTCAATTACTCTGAACTCTGACTGCATATGGGCCAGTAATAATATGAACTGGATTTAAGAATAAACCTTGTGTTTAATATTTGGCTTTGTTTTGTTTTATCCTTAAAATTTCAATGTGAGTTTTCTGTTACATCAACTATTCATGTTAGCACATTTGGAACAAATGTGTAAGTGTACTTTCTGAATAAAGTCAAAAGTCTAACTTGTTGTTAGTTCCATAATGTTTTAATGTTTAATTCTATTGTGTGTTTTTCTCCCTTTCCCTTGACCCTCCAAAATCACCAAATCTGGAAAACAGACTGATTGTATCTGCCCATGAGCAAAGGAAACCCGAAGGAACCAAGGGCCTGGCTGGACAGAGTTGTCATGTGTCTGCCTGTCTACACTTGCTGTGCAGAACATCCGCTCACCTGTACAGCAGGCACAGACAGGCAGTCACATGACAACCCAGCCTGAATGACAACCAGCCATTGAAAGAAAGCAGCCCTCACACCATAGCATCTCCACCACGAGCTACAACCAAACTGAGGGGCGTGGGGCCTGGGGCTTTCATCTGTTGGTTTAATACTTAACTCGTATGTATTATTATTTTATTTTGATTCAAATATTGAAACCCACCAAAAGTAAAGTGAGTGGTGCCTATGAAATATAATAAAACCCATTTCTGAAAATGATCCTGTGCTTTCTATAGTTCTCTTTTCCTAACTGTTGTCAGTAAATTACTACCCTTGACATTTATTGTACACGGCTTTGCAGCACCCCATAATCAGTATAACAAAACAATATAACTTCAGTCTGATGCTTGGCAAAGAATAAATGATTCTAATAATTCTACTGCAAAAACTGAGTTTAGTTTTCTATAATCATGACTTTTTAAGAGACCGAAAGGGGGCCCAAAGAAAAAGGGAAGGAATAATGTTTCAGGGACTCCTATATTTTGAGTTAAATTTGACCAGTTTGGGTCATCTCAGTGTAACATAGTTAAAAGAGTGTTTGCTTCCAACATAATTTCCAAATGTACCAAAATAGTTATTACACCGCTTTTGACATATAGAAAGGTGACATTGAAGCTTTAATATCATCTCCAAGTGTCACAACGTACCTAGATTTATTCCTGCATCACTGTTTAATTTAGAGGGAGATTACACTACCATTCTAAGGGTGAAATTTGTGGGGCCAAGGCATTCACATGGAACACAGGCTCCCATTCACTGTAAACTTCCAAATTCCTGAGATGTTCAGGCAATTCAATTATTGTCAAAAAGAGCAAGCAAAGAGATTAGTGGATATGCAATGTATATTCTGCCATATCTTTTGAGGAAATGTCAACATTTCAGTGTATACCCTACAAACTGGAGTGAAATGATCAGGGTAAAAAGTGGGGAGATTGATAAAATTAGAAGTCTGCTCACTTTTAGTTCACAAAAATGTTTTAACTTCAGTTTTTATAATTAATTTTCATCTTCCTTAGAAGGATTCTGGTCAAGTTTTTAAAAATGTAGAATAAGGGTACCCAAAATTTTTTGTTTTCTAATCTAATTAAACATTTTAAGTATATATTTTGGAGTAAAGCAAACTATTTTTATTCAGATATTTCATTTTTAAAATAAAAAATTTAGTCTTAAGGCTAAAAACCCCACGAGGTTCAAAATTTCTATGATTTTTTGATATTTTACCAAACCTGACACTATAGTTCCTTTTTTAAAAAAAAAAGTGATTAAGAAAAACTATGCAGTAAATATTTGATTAGGACTGAATTCTTTGATTTAACAATTTGGCCTAATAAGCAAATATGCCATCTGCTAAAATATGCTTCTGCAAAATACTTTGTGTAAAGAAGATTTTTTACCTTAAAGGAAAGTCCCATAACTAGTAAATAAGGTACTGAACAATAAATTGTGAACAACAAAATGTAAACAGGAAGACAATATAAAAATGTCTCTCAGACTATTTACATGTGGCCACCCAGTTTTAAATGCTTTAAATAACCTGCAGTGAAAACCACCGACAGGAGGCCCAGGTTGGACCTGAGAGCTCTCGGGATGCACATGGCTGGGTCAGAATGTGAAGGAGACCAACCCAGTCCATCACACTTCATAAGGAGAGCGAGGTGAGCCGCTCAGGGCAACATCTCCAATCATTCCTCATCATCACGCTAAGAGAAATAAGCCAGACAGAAAAAGCTAAGAACCACATGACTTCACTTATAGGTGAAATATAAAACTGAAAGCAACAAAGAAACAGAATCTCATGGACACAGTCAACAGTTTAGTGGTTCCCTCAGGGGAAGGGGGAAGGAGGGTAGGAGAGGAGGGACGGGGAGCTAAATCTATGGTGATGGAAAGAAACCTGACTCCGGGTGGTGAACTCATATTGTAACACACAAAGTACTATAGAGTCGTACACCTAGAACTATGTAATCTTTACTAACCAATGTAACCCAAATAATTTAACAATAAAAAAAAACACATGAGCTTAGCATCTTAACATAATTTTTACTTGGCCTTCAAAAAAAAATGCTTAAAAGAATGTTCTTTATATATAAATTCACTAAATGATCCACATTTGAAAATGTTACTCTTCTGGGAAAGGGTCATTTAAAGGGAAGTATTTTTCATTCAGTATGAAGTTTTGAGTACAACAGATAATACACATTATAAGTCTGGGTCTATAAGTATTTTGAATAAGTTTGAAATAGCATTTGCCTTTATGGATTGTTGAATAATATTATATATTTTTCAAAAATTATAAATCTTTGGATAATGCCAGAATGTGGAAATGTCTGTATGAAATAATCCTACATTAAAAAGTATAACATAAAACAGCTTATTTACATAAAGAAATGCACAAAAAACTATGATGATGAAGAATTTCAAGTAACAAACATTCTAAATGTCAGTATTTGTTAGGACTGTTTTTTCTGATTAAAAATAAAACCAAAAAAAACCTCAGTTTTGGCTAACTAAAGCAACTCAGTGAGTAGTGTGAATAGTGCTCACGGGGTTAATCCTGACCTCCTCATCACAGGGAGCACGCAGACCTGGCAGGAAGCAGGCAGAATTCTGAACATGTAAGTGCAAATGGAAAGAGATGGAGGTTTCTATAACTTCTTGGCCTCACAGCTTTGGCCATCCAGGGATTTAGCTGTCATTTTGTTTCCTATCACTGAAGTTACATTTGTCATCTGTTACAGCTACATAATAAGAACAATACTAGGTAAATATCCCTATAAGGGAATTATAAAATCTCCTTATCAAGCTATCCAAACACTTAAACCCACAAAAATGAGGCCTGTAACTTTTTAAGAGTCCAAAGAATGTCCTCATTTCAATGCAGAGTTTGGATTTTCTTCAACAGTGTTAGGTTTAGTACATTTCCACTGGAAACACTTCTGTTGAATTACCCTACTTTCCTATGAGTATTCTGTTATGATTTTAATCTTATTGTTGGACTATAGAAAAAGAATAAATGTTGGCTACATGCTATTATTATGTATAAACTAGAAGTTCTCTTTCTTCAAAGATTTTAACTATAATTTACACACTTCTCATTGATATTAAAAAATAAGGCTCTTTTCTTCTTAAATCAGAAGAGCCCTTTCTCCTAAAATTCATACTTTAGATATTTTTTAAATCCATCACTTTTTTTCTAAATCTGATTTTAAAATATTAATGCTAAACTATCAAAATCCCAAATCCTTTTAATGTAATACTATTTTATTTTCATACCTTGCCCTTTTATAAATCTCTCTCAAGAACTGTATAAAATGTATTTACAGTATATGAAAATAACATTGGAAAACTTATTTTCTGCTTAAATGATTTTCAATCTAGGAAGTTACCATATATAGTCAGAGGGGGGAAAAAATCCATTAAACTTTAATGATGAAGATTAAGGAAATTTTAATACAATCTAACTCCAATGGTAATTTTATCCTATAATTCAATAATTCAGTTGAAGCACTTGAGATACCAGGACATGGTGAATTATGCTGCACTTATTTAATTGCTCAATCTCATGTTCACAACCACTATTTACTTACTGCTGATTATTATTGCCAGGTTCATGTCTAGACCAGTGAACAAGTCAATGGCTCCTGGTCTCAAGAGGCTTACAGGTTAGCAAGAATTTAAACACTCAACCAATATTTAGAGCATGTAATAAGTTGTCACATCAATTTCACCTTTTGAAAAAAATATCTAAAATCCATCCATTCTTATCAATTTTCATCAACCCACCCCAGCCCAAGTTACCACTGTCTCTTATGGAGACTACCAAAGCAATAGCTTCCTTTCTAATAACTCCCCAATCCAGTTTTATCCACCTCCAACCCATTCTCTACAAGGCAACCAAAAGATCTATAAAAAATTCAAATCTTATTGTGTGGTTCTCCAGCTTGAAAACTCCAAAAGCTTCTCATCGTTCTCAGGATCAGAACCTTTCATCTTCATAGAGTTCTTTTCTTTCTTTGTTCCCGGCACACTGGCCTTAATTCAGTTCCTTAAATCCATCAGACTCAATCTTGCCTCCAAATATTTACAAAAACCTTCTCCGACTACCCAATTAAATATCTCCCATGCTGCAAACCCCATCTCAGACAAACTCGTCACTGCATTTATTTTCTTTGTAGTTTGTAATCTGCATCTGATAGGTTTTCCTGTTTGTTTACATGTTTGTTTGTTTGTTTGTTTGTTTGTTTGTTTGTTTGTTTGTTTTGGGGGGAGAATATACTCTATGAGAGTAGGTATCATTAACTCCTTGCTAACCATTTTGTCCTTAGTGAGTAGGTAAGTGTCTGATATATAAAATGAGCTCAGAAAATATTTGTTGTAAAATGTTCAGGCGATTAAGAGCACAGAAATGACATTCAGCAGCTGGCTAAATTACTCATTCTCTTTGAGTCTCAATCTTCACCTCTATAATGGAGAAAGTAAATAAAGTACTGCCTTAGCTCAGTGCCTGGTAAACTACAAATACTCAATAAATGTTAACCATTTATGAGGATAATAATCATTGAGATTCTTATTCAGATTGAAAACTGACCTTCACAAATGTAAGTGGTAGAATGAATAGCAGCGATACTATTTTCAACCACAATTACTATTGAATTAGAGAACATCTTGTTAACTGGAAATACATTTGGTTTGGTTGAGCCTTTTGACTCATTTGAACATGCAAAGGTGTGCATATAGCAAAAACCGGACTAGAGCTAAGAAGAGCTGAGTGGATGTACAGTAGAGTAAGAAACACCCTGAGTTTGGGGCAATCCAGATTGAGAATACTGAGGGGGGAGATGGAAGCGGGAAGAGAAAGAGAGAAACCAACATACTATCCTGGGGCTGGGCCAGCACAAGGCTTAGATTTGCCAATGACATGTCCAAGTGGAGTGTTCACTGATCAAAAATACGGTGCAGGGGCTAATATTCTATTTGAGATTCTTTTAATTGCTGTATTCTTCCTGAAATCCTTAGTAAAAATCAGTACTACAATATCCTTATGTCATTATTTTGATAGAAATCAAAGGAGCCAAGGGTCACCCATTCTAGACCTAAGAGAATATAGGTAGATGCACAAGCCTACATGTTCATGCTCTGTCTCACTCCCATAGATAGCTCCTCCTTGACTTGGGGTATGCACAACAGCAAAATGCCCTGGGGAGGATGAACCCAAGAAGAGGTCTCTGCAACCCTAGCCACTTGTGTAGAAAATTCCAGTCTGGGATACTCAACCATGATCAAGAAGGAGTTCTAGTTTTGGGTAAATTCCTTTGGTGATTACGGTAGTTATAAACTGCCTAACCCTGTAAAAGATGGTCTATTTCTTTTTGCATTGTAGAAAGCCCCATTCTTAAAGTAATGTTACAGGATTACATAGTGACAAGTAGCTACATTAATTATGTCTACCACAACCACATTGTATTCTAAAGACTCTTGAAAATAACACTGGAAATAATATGGCCGGGGACACTAGTAGAAACTTTTCTATGAAGCTCATCTATCAGCAACATTACAAATAACGTTATTTGAATGTAGACTAACGATTCAAAAAGTGCTTGAAGATGTTCATGAATTCACCTAAAATTCAAGGGTAGGATAGATGTATCCATTCAAAAAAAATGAGGAAAAATGCTGGGGATTTACTATTACAGTCATGGCAATTCTAACTTACAATTACTACACAGGATGATCATCGATTGTTTCTGCCAGTGTGTATAGGAAATCACGTAGTTTGATGTCATATCTAACTCTTGGCTAGAGTGTAAGAGAACCCATAGACTGAAGGGGAGGTGGCATGGAAAGCCACACGAAAGGAATGGAATATGAGTTTGCTCTTATTATCTGAACCTTACCATTCTCTGCTAAAAAACCTGAGATCCCATACATCCTGTCTCACAATATGAAATGACCAAGGGAAAGGAAAGAAAGAGAAAGAAAAAGAAAGAAAGAAAGAAAGAAAGAAGGAAAGAAAGAAAGAAAGAAAGAAAGAAAGAAAGAAGAAAGAAAGAAGAAAGAAAGAAAGAAAGAAAGAAAGAAAGAAAGAAAGAAAGAAAAAGAAAATGAGAAGACATGAGTCAAAGAATGGCATCATAGTGGCAAGGCATAGTGCTACATGCAATGGCAAAAATAAATACATAAATGTGATACCTAAACATTTATCTAAGCCTTCATTAACATATTATTTCCTAGAGTCCTACAATATTTCTTTGAGGTGATTTGGTTGGCAATGGTCCTCATGTGACAAGTGAAAAGAATGAGGCTCAGAGTTGCTCCAGTTTGGGCAGTTAGTCATAGCAAATCCACATCCTCCAGTACCTCACCCTTTCACCACACCAAACATATGGTCTATACGGTCCTTTGTTCAATTAATGTCATCCTGGAAAACAGTCTGAGCCATTGTTCTTTAATCACAAGTATGTTTCACAAGTCATATACATTTATTACAAATTTATTTATAAGTTAAATAAACCATATCTATTCATATGACATAATACGCTACAAATGTTTATTCAACAGCCAATTCAATTATAATAAAAACATACCAATCTAAGTACACAAGAAAGCAGGGGGATAGGAGAAACCCTCAAAATATAATAATCCTCTATGAAAATTTTAATATAAAGTTATCATTAAATAAATGAGTGAATCTATGGCTAACTTAACAATAGGTACTTTGTCACATTCACTTGACAGAAAGAAAAATGGATAAGTAGCAGGATTTCCAAAGTGTGTTGGTACTGATGTGGGTCTAGACAGATACCATAGGAACAATGCACAAGCACTCAACTTACAACAAATTGATTCCAAAAATTGAATTCAAACCGAGGTTTATTCTAAAAGAAATATTTTCAATTCGGGGCTTTTGAGGTTCCCCACAGAAGCATGTTAATCCATATGGAGTTGAATTAAGACAGCATCACTTAAAGCATCACCATTAAAGGGTGGGTATACAGGGTGCAAATTTCAGAGGCAAATCACTGTCACTGAGCCCCACCCTCCTGACACTTTTCCTTGGCCTCCTTTTCCTGTATCTTCCAGCCACAGCTCCCATCAGACACTAATAACTACTGAATACTAGCAAAGAGCTCAGACTACCTCTGAACCTGCTCTGTGGTGGCAGGAAGCACTGGCAAGAGACACAGCCGGGGAGAGAACAACGATGGTGGTGGCCAAGTCAGTGGGAATGAACAACACTGGCTCCAGAGGGAAGAGACTCTGCCCCGCTGACACTGACAACTTGAAGAGAAGTCATGAGTCAGGGATTAAGATGTTGAAAATGTCATCTTATTTCTCCAGCAGAGCCTTTAATAGGTGACAGTAGCTAACGACTGCAGTGTAGCTGTGTATGGCCCATCAATTTGCTGCCCTGAACATGAGCGTTCCTCTCATGTCACCTAGAACAAGCCACCATCTTCTGTTCCCAGGGCCACTGGTCCTGTCTCCTAGCTGACCTTCTGATTTCTCTTCTTGCCACCCCACACATTCCAGCCTATGCATCATATCCAACCCAGCATCCAGATTTGTGATCTTTTTTTTTTTTTATTAAACTTTGGATTTCCTTGTATGGTTTTTATTTATTTATTCTTTTATTGTTTTTGACAGAGAGAGAGAGAGAGACAGACAGACAGAGAACTGAACTAGGGGAACCCCCAGTCAGCATATGGGTTCGCATGGGCTGGGGCCGGGATTAGATCCTCGGTCCCCTGGGCTGCAAAGTGAGCACCTAACCCACTGAGCCATCTCGGCTTCCCCTTGTGATCTTTTTAAAACATAAATTCCATCATGCCATGGCCTCTGGAACACTTCTATGGCTTTCAATCATCCTTAAAAGGAAATCCAATCATTGGGTGGGGACTGACCAAGACCCACCAGCTGGCACCTCTGACTTTATTTCCTACCTTTCTCCCTCACTGCTCCTGCATTCCAGCCACAGGCTTCCTGCTAGCTCCCATCTCGAGGGGTGGGGGGTTACCCTTATTGTCCCCGCTACCTGGAATGTTCCTTCAACAAAATATTCTGCATGGTCATCATTCCAGTCTCTGTTGCAATGTTTACTTCCTCCCAAACATCCAATCTAAATGTCCCTCCTCCATCACTTTCTAGATCATTGCTCTATTTTATTTTCTTCAAAGCACTTAGTATCTATATTTAGCCTACTTGTTAATGCCATTGAACAGCAAACTTGTCTAACATTTTGTCTTTCCTGAAATATCTAAACTGAGAAAAAATAACACTTCCCTAAATTTTCTTAATCTAAATCACTCCACTTTATTTGAAAGGTCATGCCTACCCTCCCACACACAACCACTTTCCATACACATACATTTAAGAAAGTGTTCCCTGGCATTTAGTTAGTATTATAACTGCACACACATATTTTCTATGTGTTGTAATCAAGCACTAATGAGGGAGCCTCAGCAGCAGAGATTGTGTAAAGAGTTACCCTCTCCACCAGAAAACTGTTAGAAATAATAAATGAATACAGTTAAGTTGCAGGATAAAAATGTACAAAATCCACAGCATTTTTATATACAAACAACAAAACTTCAGAGAAAGAAATAAGAAAAATGATACCGTTTGCAACCAAAACAAAAAGAATAAAATACTTAGGAATAAACTTATCAAAGAATATGAAAGACTTATACATGGAAAACTATAAGACACTATTTAAAGAAATTGAAAAAGATACAAAGAAATGGAAGGATATTCCATGATCATGGATTAGAAAAATCAACAGAGATAAAATGGCCATACTACCCAAAGCAATATACAGATTTAATGCAGTTCCCATCGAAATCCCACAGACATTCTTTCAAGAAATAGATTTAAAAATTATCAGATTCATATGGAACCACAAAAGGCCCCGAATAGCCAAATCAATCCTCCAAAAGAAAAAATAAGGCTGGAGGCATCACGCTCCCTGACTTCATTCTATGCTACAAAGTGTCGATAATCAAAACAGCTTGGTATTGGCAGAGAAACAGACATACAGATCAATGGAATAGAATCAAAAACTCAGAAATAAACCCACAAATATATGAACAGATAATCTTTGATAAAAGAGTAAAAAATATACAATGGGGAAAACAAAGCCTCTTCTGTAAATGGTGCTGGGAAAATTGGAAAACCACACGCAAAAGAATGAATCTGGACTGTGAACTGTCACCATATACCAACATTAACTCAAAGTGGATTAAAGACTGCCACATAAGATCTGAAATAATAAAATGCATAGACAAAAGCATTGGTACTAAACTCATAGACCTTGGGCTCAGAGAGCACTTTATGAACTTGACCTTAAAGGCATAGGAAGTAAAAGCAAAAATAAATGAATGGGACTACATCAAACTAAAAAGCTTCTACACAGTAAAGGACACCATCAACAAAGTAAAAGGGAAACCAATCGAATGGTAGAAAATGTTTGCAAACAATGCCTCTGATCAGGGGCTAATAACTAAAATATATAAAGAACTCAACAACAACAAAAATCAAACAATCCAATTAAAAAATAGGCAGAAGACCTACACAGGCACTTCTCTCTTGAAGACATACAAACAGCCAACAGATACATGAAAAAATGCTCAACATCACTAGCAATTAGGGAAATGCAAATTAAAACCACAATGAGATATCATCTCAGACCTGGTAGAATGGCTATAATCAACAAGACAAAAGATAACAAGTGCTGGAGAGGCTGTGGAGAAAGGAACCCTCATACACTGCTGGTGGGAATGTAAACTGGTACAACCACTATGGAAGGCTGTATGGAGATTCCTCAAAAAATTAGAAATGGAATTACCATATGACCCAGCTATCCCCCTACTGGGCATCTACCCAAGAAACCTGAAAACCTTAATCTTTAAAGATGTTTGTACCCGCATGTTCATCGCAGCACTGTTCACAGTGGC
>PVKE010031205.1:0-19178 GCA_004027555.1 Craseonycteris thonglongyai
GAGGGAGGGAGGGAGGCTGGAAGGAAGGACAGACGGGCTGGACTTGTTCACTTCCTATCTTCTCTAGCCTCAGTGAGAGGCTAAGTTTACCTTGTTCACCACTGAATTCCCAGTGCTGAGAACAGCACCTGAGCCACAGTAGAAACAAGTTCAATCAATATTTATGGAGCTTTAACAAACCCTTGCTGCGCTGATGGGACATGAACATGAATGGCAGGTATGTTCCTTCTTCTGGCTAAGCTCTTTCTTGAGTTACTTCAAGAGGTGCTGACCCACTTGGCTGTCGATTGTTACTGCAGCCATCAATTGCCCCACGACCCTTCAGGATGAATTTGTACCTCATCTGGGGTCCTGCCATTTGCTGACATGTTTGAAAACAAAAGCTTCAGTGAACACCAAGTGTTAATAGAGTTTGGACAAGGAGCAGTATAGGAGGGACAAAATAATGGAGAAAGAGAATGTAATTGACTGAAGCTCATTCTCTGGTCCCTGAGCTGGGCTTTGGAGGATCTCCATTCCAGGGGGACATAGAACCGGCCAGTGGGTCCACTTTAGGATCATGTGAAACACAGTCACTGAAATGCACAAGGGGGTTGCCTGAAGTTTCGGGGCAAGGTGTTGACAGCCTCCACACTGAGGCAACATCTGGCATTGCATCAGGGAGTACAAATGTGACGACCCAGCAGAAGCTGCCGGCTGCCAGGCCAGAGCTCAGACGGGGGCAAGTCAATAGCAAATGAGGCCGGAGAATCACAGCCAGAGGGAACCAAGGAGGAGGTGATATTCCTCCACCAACCAAGACACAGTCCTGGCACTTTCTGTGGACCGGACACCATTCCAAGGGCATTACCCACAGTCAGCTACTTAATCCTCTCATAGTTCTTGTGGAAGTAAAATTGTTATCATCTCTATTTTACAGATGAGGAAACTAAGATAATGTACAACCATGTGAGTACTCCAGGATAACACAGCTGGGAAGCAGCTGAGCAAAGATTTGACCCCAGGCAGGCTGGCTCCAGAGCGCACACCCTTAACCATTGCACCATACGGCCTCTTGCTAATGGGCATGCATTTAGCACCTGCTCTTTACCAGGTGCTTCAGGAACACTATTGGATCCATATAATAACCTTATGGTTGCATATCATTGTGTTCCGTTTTTAGGGGGCCAAAGTGACATTCTCAGCCAACAAGGGAAAAGTTGGGATTCCCAGGAGTTCTCTAAAACAGTGATTCTCAACTAGGGACAACTTTGTCCCCAAGGGAACATTTGTCAAAGTCTAGAGGCATTTTGGTTGTCTCGATCTGAGGGACAGAGGAGTGGAGGAGCTCCTAGCACCCAGTAATGCACAGGATAGCCCTACACCAAACATTTTCTGGCCCCGAATATCAATAGCGTTAAGGTTGATAAGTCCTGCTCTAAAACCTCATGCAAGATTTCTTATCTCCTTTCCATACATACTCTTATAGGTACATGTACACACACACACACACACACACACACACACACACACTCACTCACTCACTCACACACTAGAGTTGGAAGAGAGGCTTTATGATGAAATCAAGGGCTGAGATCCCAATCCCCAACCCTCAATGCAGGAAGTATCTGGGACTCTGCTGGATCCTTCAGGGTAGAAAAATGGGTTGAGAGGGGATTGCTCCCGCTCTCCTGCAGCTTCTGTGAAATCTAGTTGAAGAGTCAAAATAAATGCACAAGAAACAAGAAGCTGTCTTAAAAATAATGGACTAAGCTATGGGCTCTCAGGGGAAAGAGATGAAGAGAGGCCTCATGAAGGAAGTGAGACTGGAGGGAGCAGGACAGACAGTGGGAGGGCAAGGGGAAGAAATGCAGTGCGAGCCCCTGAGGAGGTGGGTGGGGAGGGAAGGCAGTAAGGGCAGGGAGGAGGGAAGGGGAATTAGCTTGTAGTGTGCACAGTCCCTGTGAGGGACAGCGTGGTCATCTGAATGGAGTCCCAGGGTGAGACCTGTGGGGCTGGATGCAGTGGCCAACAACAGGGGCCCAGGTGTTTGGAGAAAAGTTCAAGAATACCCCATTTATGGCTATGCTGCTCTCACGGGACCTAGCCTCCTGACACGGGAGAAGGTAGGGGTAAGGAAGTGGAGGCAAAATGGGGAAACTTCATTTGTCTGAACCTTACAGGTGCCAGAAAGTGAAAATCCTCCAAACCCTGTCCCCTTTCCATCCCCCAGCCCCTGCTCACTCATCCATCTACCCACTTATCTATCCACTCATTCATTCATCCATCCATCCATCCATCCATTCCAACATCCAATAAAAAACTACTAAGTGAGCACCTGCTTTGTGCTGGGCATTCTGTGCTGGAGAAGAGCAAAAAACACAGTATTGCTGTCATGGAGTTTATAATCTCTGGAGGCACCAAATAATTCTACACAGGGCTGAATGCACTATAATAGGGATGATGGCAGGAGCCACAGTAGCACGAAGCAAGAAGCGCACCCAACCTGACCTGTGAAATGGGGATATTAGTACTAATAATGCATGATGTTCTTTGCTGCCTCAAACAAAAAGAAGAAAGAGAAATTGCTACTGGGTCACAAGCTTCCTGAGAGCAGACACTGTGCTTTATTCAGCTCTAGGCCCCCATATTCAGCTCAGGACCATCACACAGCACAGACTTATTGAACTTAGTGGATCTGAATAGACTACAAAAATAGTTTTCTTATTCTTAGCAGCTCCCAGCTCCAAGAATTCACACCATGGGCAGAATGCCCTGGTTGTGTCTCCTGCATTGGTTTACTGAATACTTACTGAGTACATTTTACCTGAGTCCTTAACTGGCTTCCATGAATGAGCCTTGATGAAACCATAATGCAACCCTGCACACAGGGCCATTTTTGTAGGAAGAGGGTTGATAGCTTCCACTGGATTCCCAAGGGCTCCCATGCATCTCTCTGACCTGCCTCCCTCGGTCCTGATAGTGCCTTGGAGCTAAACTCAAAGTTGACCCCCAACAGAGCTCTGCCCTCACACACCTATCATCCAGTGGGAGAGATGATATGTAATTATGTAACTGAAAACACAAGGTGAAAAATGAGGGCTTCCATAAAACAGAAGAAGTTTCTTCCTGGGACGAGGTCTAAGAAAACTGCCTGAAAGAAGTGGCATTTCAGTGAGACCTCAGAGGTCTCTCTTTCTTAGTTTCCTCATCTGTGAAATGAAGATAAAAGTACCCCATCTCTATGGGCGGTTGTATAGGTTAAGCATGTCACCACAAGCGCTGTGTAAACGCACCATGCTGAGAACAGGTGAGGCGATGCTACCGTGTTTCCCTGAAAGTAAGACATCCCCCGAAAATAAGACCTACTTACAGTTTTGCCTCTCGCTGAAATACGTATAAGGCATCCCCCCGAAAATAAGACCTAGCGCATCTTTGGGAGCAAAAATTAATATAAGACACTGTCTTATTTTCGGGGAAACAGGGTAAGACACTGTCTTATTTTCAGGGAAACAGGGCATAAGACACTGTCTTATTTTCGGGGAAACAGGGTAGATGTCATTTATGACAATGCAAGGGAGACTTACATCAATGGTTTTAATGAAGGAAGTAACTGTATGCAATTCCATCCCTCTAGTTGCAAAGGCCAAAAGCCTTGGAGTCACCCCTGGCTCCTCTCTCTCCCAGACTCACATTCAACCCACGAGGAAAATCCTACCCCATCTGCTCCACCTACAACACACACATACAGAATCTAAGCACATCTCACCTCCTCCACCCCACCCCCACCCCACATCGAGGGCCACCACCATCTCTTGTCTGGGTTGCGGTAGCTGCATTACTGAGCCGCTGCTTCCACATTTAATTTTCCTCTATCTATTCACCATAAAACTGCTGGAATAATCCTTTTAAAACAAGCCAGAAAGTTCTATGATACAATTCTTCTCAAAACCCTAAGATGTCCCACCCCTTCTATTCAGAGTGAAAGCCAAACTTGTTACAACATGTACCAGGTACTTTTCAGTAAACCTTCCCTCCAAGAAGTCATTTCCTCCTATTCTGCCCTCTGCTTACTCTCCTCCAGCCTCCCATATCAGACAGGCTCCCTCCTTAGGGTCTTTGCATTGGCTTTTTATTCTACCAGAACACTCTTTCTGGAGACCACTTCCTTACTGCCACTACAGGGAGGCAAGCAGTAAACTCCCACTTTCAGGACAAGCACTCAATGTTCAGCAGACCCCAGCTATGACCCCTCTGCCACAGCCCAACATGCCTGTCAAGGCGTCTCAGACCTGGCATTGCCACCACTCAATCCAACCTGCTCAGCATCTTCTCTGTGCAGAGCCTGTTGATCCTGGGGCACCTCCGCAAGCCACAGTGTCCCCTCGGTCTCCTTGAACCATCCCAGTTTACACTGTGACCCAAGGGATCATGTGGTCAGGGGAACTCCCTGGACTGGAGCAGTGTCTGGAGATGGGTCTGGAAAGTTGTCCACACTGTCAGTCATTGTCCCCTTCCAGCATTGGCTTCTGTGACTGAGGCTTTTAACCAAAGCCAAAGCTGACAGTGTCCCACTGGGGGCCAGGGATGACTTTGTCCAAGGAGAACTGAAAATCGGGGTAAGACTTAAGAAGTTCACAAACTCAGCCTGCCTGCTTTTCAACTCACACCAATGAAAGGAATCGGGAAGTAAGGAGAAAGCATCTATTCAAAGAAACATTTGCGGTGTCTACCCAGATCCCTGTGGAGTTGGATGGTGATAGGCATTATCATTCCCCACCTGCAGAACATTTGCCGCAGAATGCAAACTGTGGCACCCATGTGTAATTAACTATTAAATTAAAGACCTGTAAGCTTAAAAAAAAAAGGAAGTCCAAAGGTCCAGAAATTAGCAGAATATGATGGTGCCTACATTGCCTGTCTCCAAATATATCAGCAAATGCAGAGGAAGCCACATTTAGCAAAGTCTGTCAAGGCCATTCAAATAGGAGCATTATGGTTGGGAACAAGATGCCCACCAATTAGTGAGGCTGCCAACAGTCTAGGGATTAGGATGATCTCCTTATGTGAACTCAAATAGCCAGCCCTGCAGGCAAAGTCCTAAACAATCCTAAACTGCTGAAGCATTAAAAAGTAGAAGGCCCAAGAACCTAAGAATTGATGGGAGGAAGGAATCAGATTTCCAATCCATGTGTTTTTGTAGTGCTGGACTAATTTCTGGGGACCAGTCCAAAGATGCAGTTGGCCTCCACACAAAGATACATGTACTAAGATCCCTCCAAGCCTTTCCTTTGGAATTCTCTTCCCAATTGCTCCTCAGAGGTCTTCTCAGACCAGGCAACTTAAGACCCTTCCTCCAATATTCTCATTCATGGAACAAGGCTGCTTTATTACAATAACATATCACAATTTGTAATTACATGCTTATTGAATTGTCCACACAGTTCTTCTTTTTATAGTTGTCTTCCCCTAGAGCCAGGGGTGGCGAATCTTTTGGCAATTGAGTGCCAAAGTTCATGAAATAAGAGTATACTCGCTTGACTCGCGTGCCAACCCATCGAGTGAGGTAGAGGTATTGATTATTTTTATGTCTATAAGAGGCATAGGATGTTTTTATAACAAAAAACAATAATTCTGCATGCCAAAATAATTGCTCCACGTGCCACTTTGGGCACAAGTGCCATAGGTTCGCCACCCCTGCCCTAGACTATAGAGGGGAGGGACCATATTGGCCTACTTATAATTCTTAATGTCTTACGCAGTGCCTAACACAGGAAATGGCCAGCAAAGATATAAATGGAGAAAGAATGAATGAATAAGTTAGTGAGTGAATGATACTTTCTATCCCTCTTCCTTACGGTATATGTTGCCTTTGGCAACAAGAATAGCAGAAACTGGTCCCTCTGTAGTGGAATTCTATCCTGGTGTGTTTGGGTGTATGTTCTACTCAGGCCACCTACTCAAAGAATCTGTCCCCACCCATGGTTCATGCTAGATGAGTAGCAACCCTCATGACCCCACTCCATAGCTGCAAGGCATTGAAATAGGCTGGGGCAGCACCCTGATCAGACTGGGGCCTATTCTTAGATTGACAATGACCACTGTCTTGGGTGGCCTTTCTTGAAAAGGTGAGTCAGTTGGATCTTCCCTCTGAGGACTTTGACAAATAAACACAGAGAGAAGATTGAGTGGATGCTTGAACAGCAAAGTCATGCAGGGTTGGGGCAGGTGGCATGCTGGGACCACTACTATGATGTCATCAGAATATCAAAGTCAGGGAAGAGCAATGGTATTAGAAGGAGTTGGCAAGGTGAGAAAGGAGAAGGGAACTGACGTATTTAGAGAAATTGGGAAGCCATGGAAGTTCAGGCAGATGTTTCCAGGGCAGCCTCAAGTTCAGGCCCTTCCAGAAGCCTGGTACTCATGTTTCCTGGATTTCTGTTTGACTTCCCCTGACCCTTAAAACCCACCATTTCCCTACTTACATATACACACACTCTGCAAACCTTTTTTTGAACTAGTTTGAGTGGATTTTTTCTCTTGAAATAAGAGCCTGTGCTGCCAGAAACTAAAGCACCCATTGCCCACTCCATATCTGTCCTTGGCATGGACGAGCTCTGTCCAGGGTCCTGGGCTGCGGCAGCATCAGTCGCACCCCGGGACCCAGGGCTGGTCTCAGAGTCATCCGTAGTCCCCAGTCAAGATGTGGAAAACACCCCTTCTCTACTTTCACAAAGCCTGTAAATCATAACACACTGCACTCTGGTTACTCTTAAGACAGGAGTGTCCTGAACCTCGCATTAGGGAGCATTACCCTGTGTCTCACTTGGCTCCCCAACTATTTGGTAACCTCCTTGACCTCAGCCTCTAACTTTCATTGAGACAGCCAAATTATTAAGTCTTTTCATACATTCAATCTTCCTAACAATCTCATGAGACCCATATCGTCATTATGACCTCCATTGTATAGATGAGGAAATAGGCTCAGTTCTGACTTCATGGGCCAAGCTTCTAATCGCACACGGTGATACCTCTTCAACCACAGAGGCCAGGCCTTTTTCTTGTCCATGGAAACTCCTACCCCACTTCTACCTAAGGGTCCTCTCTGGAAGTCTAATGGCTCACATGTGAAGGCTCCATAGAGAGAGAAAAAATAACCTGGCCAGGCGTCTATTATACATGAGGGTCACTCTGGCAGTCCATCAGACAGCAGGGTGAGCAAGAAGCCAAGTGGTTCTGGTGAGGACATGGCCTCCTTGTAAGCCAGTCTCCCAGCAGATACCAGCAGCCCTCCTCAATTCGGCCAGAGGAAGGATGGCTAAATGCCGCCCGTGCTGACGAGAAAACCAAACGGGAAAGCAAAACTCAGATTCTCCTTGTGGTAGGCCTGGCTGGGACTCCTGGGATATTCCAAGAACCCCCTAGTCATTTCCATGACTCTAGTTCTTTGTTTTCTTTCAAGTCCCCATGTTCATTACCTCAAATGCTCTTCATAAAAGAGCACTTTGAAATAGCGAAGTATTGATACCTAGACTTACAACGAGAGAACTAGAGCCCGGTGCTGTCTGCAACTAGAGATGGTGTCAGAGTTGGAACCTGGACTCCTTACTTTCAGGCCACTGTTATTTCTGTTGGATGACTCCAGTCCTCCGCCTCATCATAACCTAAGCCTTGCCTTTTCCTTCCATCTGCCTACCCAGAGCCTGCAGGAGAGGGCTGGAGGTTACCTTAGTTCTGACATTCATCTGAGGAGAAAAGAGACCCCTTTGATGATCAGGTACCTACCAAGTGCTCTCTGGCTCCCTAAGGAATCAGAGACCTTCTGATCCCCCATAAAATAGAAGAAGTAGGCATGAAAAATGTCTGTACCATCAGATCAAGAAGCCTTCAGGTCTGGGGTCTAACAGAGTTCCCTGACTCAGAGCACATAGATGAGATTTCTTCTGTCAGGGAGCGTGAGAACCCTACTCCACCCTGTAGCCCCATCTCATCCTGTGATGTCATGCCCTCAACTGGGGCCCCAGGCAGAGGACAGGGTCTAAAAATAACAATATGTAACATTTAGTGAGGATTACTTTTCACAATTGTCCTTCTTGGCACTTGATGTAGATGGACTCATGTAGTCCTCCCAGGACCCTGGGAAACAGGTGCTGTTACTATCCCCATTATACACACAAAGAAACTGAGGCCTGGAGGGAGGAAGTCACTTGTCTAGGCCACAGGGCTTGGAAGTGGTGGAGGCTGGAATCCAAGAACAGGCTAGTCTGGCACCAGAGCCCATGACCTTTGTCCCGCAGCACAGGGCTACACAGCAGGAACACACTGCAGCCCTTGGGACAGAGGGTGGCATTGTCCTATCACCCTCCATCTTCCCTGGTAACTGCCCTTGTTACCCTGGACCAATACTGTTCCTGGCACCTTGGCTCTTCTGTCCCCCCAGCCTCCCTCAATTCTGGTTCCCACCACACAAATCTGTTCATGCCCCTCCCTTGCTCAGGAACCCTCTATGGCTCCCCATTGCCTAGGTGGACAAAGTCTCAGCTTAGCCTGGCCTCCATAGACTTCCAAAATGTGGCTTCCGCTTACTTCGAGCATAACCCTTCCCTTTATGCACCTCACCCCCAAGGCAGAAGGAGCAGCTACTCTTCTTTCCTGGACATGCCATTCATGCCCAGCTTATGGGACCTAGACCACACTGGTCCCTCCACCTACAAGGACCTGCCCCCATTTAACATCCCCATCTTCCCTTGAGAAGGATTTCAGCCTGATATGCCCCTACCCCCAAGCCAGAAGGGCCAAAGTTAGAGACGCTTTGAAGTTAAAAATGGTCTTCATTGTGTCTAGTTCAAACTTCCCATTTTATAGATGGAGAAACTGAGTCCCCTCCAGGGTTTGGATTATTATTTGTTCTCTGGACAGGAACCCTTTGTCTCAAAACCAGTGCCTGGAGTCTAGTAAGTGAATGACTAGGATGCATGTTGAGCTCTCTGGGGTAGTGTTTATCCAGCAGTGGCCTTGGGACCCCTGCCTCTAATCACTCTTGGCACTTGGGTTCTCCAACATCTGGCCCGCTAACCCTCATCTCTGTGGGTGGTGGGTGGTATCTGCCTGTGTAGCAAGCCATAGAGCAGTTTTTTAATTCACACTTAAGTCTGACAACCACAGTGAGTCTATGGGGATTGCACCACCGGTGCCACTTAGTAGAAAGTCTCAGTACCTGAGGCTTCCCTTCCCCCAGTCACCACTTCCGCCCCTGAGCTCCACGCAGAGGCCTGTGGGAGCTGAGATGGCTGAAGCTGATGAGGCTGGCTTCTTGGACATCCCCAGATGACCTGGTGGGAGCCTTTCTCCCCAGAGGCTCTCCAGGGCTGAGTGGAGGATCCCCACCCTCCAGTCCCACACCCCAAGCTTGCACAGCCCTCTGGACCAATACTCTGCCAAATCAGAGGTCACCTGACCAGATGGAAGAATGGGCAGAGGAAGCAGGCAGATGGGTGTGGATTTTGACAGAGGTAGAGAGAAGCATGCTGGGCCAGGCAAGGGCAGGCTTGCAAGGAGAGTAGTGCTCCCTCTATAAGGCCAAGTCTCCAGACAGGGCAAAGGAATCCACTCCTTGAGATTTTATCCAAGTCTGGGACAGGGCGGAGTTACCAATTGCTGGACTGGCCCCCATCTGGGAAATGCATGAGCTTAGGGAGAGAGGGGAGCCTGAGGAAGGATGGAGAGGGTGTGGGCTGGACACAGCCTGCTAGACGGGTGCCCACCTTCCTCTCCCCCTGCCTCTGGCTTTCCAGTGCAGCTGCCCACCCCCTGCAGCCGGCTGAGCCACTGTGCCCTCAGACCTTGAGTCAGCGCGCCCTGCCCGCGCTGCCGGCTCCTGCAGCATCTTTCTAGACGTGGTTCTCTGGCCACCTGCCCTGCTCGCTGCTGCGGACCCCATGCCTGCACCTACCCACGCCTTGCCGCTCCTTGTCAGTCTTGCGCCAGGGAGCCATGGCTGGGCCGGGGGTCTGTGGGCGCTTCAGGTCGTCCTGCGGGGAAGCAGCCAGGAGGTGGCTAGGCGCTCTGCCGGGCCCCACTTCCTTCCTCTTTTCAAACTCCCTCTCAGGGCCCGCCTCCCCTCCCTGGGGCACCCTGCTCCTCCTCCCTCCTGGTGAGCAGGGCACGTTGGTAGGCTAGTGGCTAGATCAGAAGGCCCACAGGAAAGCGTGAAGCCACCCCCAATTTGTCTCCTCCTCCGGCGAGTGCGCAGAGGCCAAGCAGGTAATTGGGAGCATCTAGGCTACAGCAGGAAGTTCGTGGATAACTGGGCCTAATGAGTGCACTGAGCCGCCTCCCATCCCCCAGCACTAGTTTTGGTGTGAGCTGTCGGTTCAAATCCAGACTCTGTTACTTATCAGCTGTGCAACTAGGACCAATGACTTCGTTTTTCTAAGCTTCAGTGTTCTCCTCGGTAAAACAGGAGACTAGTACATAGTTCATGAGATTATTGTGAAGATTACAGAAGACAATGCACCCAGCAGGTGACATGAAAGAGTTACTATGAGGATTAGAGGAGATAACATGCAGCAGTGACAGAGTTAAATATCCACTGGAGGGGGAGGCATTGTGGTTTTTATCCTTTTGGTGCCACAAACCCACTTGAAAATCTGATGAAAGCTCAAGAAACTTTGGTCGGAAAATACACAAGCACAGGATTTACCAACAACTCCAGGAGGCCAGGGGTGCTCCTGTGACCCCTGGAACAGAGTCCTAGAGTTAGGCTAATGGAGATGTTTCTTGGAAAAGTCTCATTTTTGTTCTAGGGTCAGATTCTATCAAGAAACAAAAGTGTCTCTTTGATCCATAGGGATAAGACTGAATTGAAGTCTTTCTGAATTTTCTTTCTTTATTCATAGCTCCCACTATCCCTTTTCTGTCTTACACTAGAGTCAATAAGATAAATTAGGCAATTATCACAGCTGACGGGCATGCACATACATATATATTGTCCAGAAAGTATCCCGCCATGTAACCATTCTTGTTATATTGACAATGGCCGGGTTTTTTTTCAGACAGCATATATATACAGAGAGAAAGAGAGAGTACAAAGAATTGGTTTATGTGAATATGTGAATGTGGGGATGGCTAGTAAAGTTTAAAATCCAAAGAGCAGGAAACACAGGCTGGAAATTCTCAGAAGCTGAAGCTCCTGTCCCACAGATGGAATTTCTTATTTTTCAAGGGAAGCTCAGTCAAAGACCTTTCAACCGATTAAATCAGGCCTACTCAGATTATTGAGGACAATCTCCATTCAAATTGCAGATGTTAAAGCCACAAACTACTTCTGAAGCAACACCTAGGTTGGCGTTTGATTGAATGAGTCTATAGTTGCACCAAGTTGATTCCTAAAACTAACCATCACAGCAGTATGACACATTGAACCATACATCAGAAGATGGTGAACTTTTTCTATGAAAAATCAGAGAGTAAATATTTCAGTCTTTGCAGGCCGAGAGGAAACATCAGGATATTATGTAGATACTTTTATAAGAAAAGAGAAATCAACTTGCCACAATTTTTATTGATAAAATTAAAAATTTGATATTAATAATTGAGTATATTCATTTATGATATAGGTCTAATAATGAGAAAAATAGATTTGGGGGGAGATCACATTTTACTTCATTAGAGTTCCAAGTTAAGAGTTCCTTTTCATCAAAATTGTTCACCCGCTAATGCTGATCTATAATCAAATTGCACATATTTCATCTTTGAGAATTTCTTTCCCTACAGGTGGTGTGCAATGAAGAATTAACCTTGGCTCAAAAGATGTCTTGTGTTTGTTCTAAGCTGCTGGCAGGTGATATCTAGGCCCTTGGAATGTCATGGTTTGCCTGGGAATTTGGTTCACAGTGAACAGTCTAAAAATATGATTTAGGGTGGAGACTGACAAAGGCAGCAAGACCAACAGGGTGATATCGGTGGGGGCATTGGGCCACGTGATATCAGTTGACCTGGAGGTTGAGATTGTTCATGTGGGCAATCAATCATGCCTACATAATCGAGCTCCAATAAAAATTCTGGATACCAAGGACTACGTGAGCTTTCCTGACTGGCAATACTCCATACATGCTGTCACACAGCAATGCCAGGAAAGGAACACAGCCTGGCTCCACGTGAGAGGACAATGGAAATGACTGGCACTTCCCTGGACTCTTCTTTAGGCTCTTCTTCCCTTAGCTGAATTATATTTGCATCCTTTCCTGGTAACAAATGGTAACTGAGCCTAACAGTTTGCAGTGAGTTCTGTGAGTCCTTTGAATAAATGATGAACCCTGTAGGTGGTTTTGGGGCCCCCCAAACTTGCAATTGGTGTCAGAAGTGAGGAGGATAGTTCTGTTCACTGTGTGCCATCTAAACTTTGTAGTGAGCTAACTTTCTCAGTTGGCTAAACTCTCAAAGGAAGATACTGCCAAATAACTGATATCAATCCATGAGCATAAGATTTTATTAAGCATTTTCATTGCTCAGAAGGCATTTATAGCGGTCTATTACATCTCTTCTTGATGTTTGCCTTTTAGCACATCATTATATTGCACATTAATTAAGTCCAGTTGAAGGTAGGTGGAAGCTCCTCAAGTGCATAGTTACATAGATTTTGAAATTAAAAAATTTATTTTGTGCTTGTATTGAGGTCTGAACAACATTGTTGGAATTGTAGTTTGAGCCTGGAAAACATGCTCATTGAAAATTTATATAGGTATGGAGATCTCATTTTTTGTTTTAATTTTTGACAGCACAGGAAGTTTTCAGAGCAGCTTGATATTACTTGTTTAAACATTAGTTGTCATCAGAATGACTTTACCACAGCATTCTGTGTTTAGCCATTGTCTTGCTTTGTAATTTCAGTTGAATCCAGTAAGAAACATTATGAAGTCTTCAGCAAAAGCTGAATAATAGTGGTTGAGGGCTGTTCTCATTAGTAAAAACCCTCAATCTCGACCCTGAGCTCAAAAAGTGACAGATGACTTACTACTTGTTAAGTCAACTTCTAAGTGATTGGTAGATCAAGGCAGGATATTCAGCTTCTATTTTTAACAAAAGTTCAGAAAACAGGCAACAGTTAAGTCCAGAAGAGCTGATGAAATTCACTTTTGACACAATTGGTTCAATAATACATAAAAGATAAAATATTTTCCACAAAGTACCTTCTGATGAATATTGTAAAAAATTAGTATAGGCTTTAAGCACTTTATATTTTTACAACCTTTGCAAATTAGTCCAAAAAGCCTTCTTCTGCTCCACACACATTTTTACTACCAACTGTTGTAACACATCTTAGCAGATTCCACTTCAGGTTGTACTGAATTAGTGTTTCGTCATTTTGCCCATACTTTCTTCACACAAACTACTCATAGAAGCTAATTCATCATTCACTTCAAAGTCAGCATTGACTTGTCAAATAAACAACTGAGCTGTACTGGTAACATCAATTTATCAAGAGTCAAGAAAAATCACTAGAAATCATTTGCCTTGATTTTAAGTTGATTATTGAGGCACTCCCATTGTCTTTCACTCTTCGAGAAATCACTGTCACCAAAAAGCTAACAGTCTCAAACTACTTTGTTTTCTTTGAACACATTTCATCAGCTGCTATAATGAAAGAATTTGGGTAATTCACCATCAATAAATGTCTTTCCTTGTGTGGTTAATAAATAAATCATTTGGAAACTTTCTTAGGTCGCAGTCTTATTTTCATTTTTTTCTTTTTATGAAGAAATCATGCTGTGATGAGATGTTGTGTTTTAAATGTACTAATTTTTCTGGCCAATACTTCCTTGCAGCTGGGAATGTTGTGATGCATGCTTACTCTGTTGTACCGTAATCTTTTAGCACAGTGGTAGTGTCATGGCATTATAAACACAATGATTTCTACCTAATTTGATAATAAAATAACCACTTTCTTATCTAAGATGATAACAAAATGATGCATATTCCACTGTTCCTTTAAAGTGTGACATTTGGATCCCACTGAATTTTCTTCTTTTTTTGTTTTTGTTTGTTTGTTTTGTTTTGCTTTTGATGTGATTGCTATTGCACTGGTAATTAAAATAAAATGTGCTGTACTGTGTTATGTACGGCATTTGAAACACTGTGGAGTTGTAATCAGATCCCTGAGATTTTTAGGTTGCTGGACAGCACTGCAAAGCTATTAAGAGCATCATCAAATAAAGTCCTTGTTGCAAGTAGTTCTCTCTTGTAGCACGAAAGCAGCTATTGATGATAAGTAAATGAATGAGCATGGCTGTGTTACAAGGAAACTTTATTCACTTAAGGACAATGAAATTTACATTTTGTTTCATTTTAACATGTCATAAAATATTCCTTTTTTCTTCTTTTTATTTCAACTATTTAAAAATGTAAAAACTGCAGATGCCAGGATGGCTCAGGGGGTTAAATGCTTGCTTAACCCTGTGTCCGAAGATCGAATCCCTGCCCTGGCCCGTGCCAATCCATATGCTGAACTGGGGTGTGCTTCCCACGTGGGAGGCCCAGAGTTCGGTTCTCACTAGGGCAAGCTTCCCATGTGGAAGGCCCCAGGTTCATCCCCTAGCTCGTGGGGACATGCTTTCCATATCGGGGGCCTGGGCCCCGTTCTAGCCCTGCACAGCGCCCCCACCAACATATGTAGAAACTATGTCAAAAGCTGATGACATACAACTATGGAGACTGCTCTGGGCCCTCCCCTTCTCTCTGTCTCTGTCTCTCTCTCTGTCAAAAACAATAAAATAAATCTTTAAAAAAATAAAATAAAAATGTAAAAACTATTCTTGGTTCATGATCCATACAAAAACAGCTAATGAGTCAGATTTGGCCAATGAACCATAGCTTGTCAGCTCTTGCTATACACTATTCTATTATAAAACCATAGCCAGATGACCTAAAGATGCTTGTTTATCGTCTTAGGTTTCTGACATACACTCAGACAAGTTCGCATAACGATATGGTAAAGTACTGGCTGGGGGGCTAAGGGTGGGCAATGCCAGATTGTCCATGATTTACCCAGTAGAAGCCAGTTCAAGTTGGCTAGTGTGTTATTTTGACATATACATTCCCCTCATTTGAGCACTTTCTTACTTTGGGGACAAGATGTTTAGGGCTCATCTCATTCATTCTCAGCCTAGTTCTGAAAGTAGCCATCTCTCCAAGAAGTGGTTCATTTTAGTGGAGAATGGTATTAAGAACCCAAGATCTGGGTGTTAGATGTGCCAGACACACCCACTGCTAGTGAGATACTATTGCTTCTAGGAGTGTGTGTGTGTGTGTGTGTGCATCTAATTTAAAAATACCTATCTCCCCAAACCATGAGTTCATATTGATACCTTCAATTCCAATCCAACACCACAGTGCTCATTTTTTGGCCTTTCTCTTCGTTTATTTAGCTTTCTCCTTTTGTTTAGTTTTACTTCCTTTTCCAACAGTGTTTCCAACAGTCTGGTTCCAATTATCCACAACATATTTAGTTCTTTCTTCAATCCTTCAGTTCTTCCACAAAAACTTACTGTCATCCTTTGGGGGATAATTATTCTTAGGAGATTACCCAAGGAGGTTCATGGGTACAGCAATCCTTAAATTTTGGCATTTTAAAAAGTTTTCCTATAGCCTGATGCTTAAAGAATAATGCAAATAAAATCTTTGATTCAGTTTCTTTTCTTGAAGTTTTTAAAATCTGCATCATTATGAATGCCTTCTTCTGAATACTGTTCTGGGAAAGTCTGACATGAGACAAATTTTCTCACCTCTGGAAGTTGACTTTGTTAGGAATTTTTCTTGATTTAAAACAATTTAATAGTTTTGTATTCTAGATCAATTTTCCCAGTTTAGAGTGTTGTATGTACTTTGCTTCTCTTTCATATGGCTTTTGGGAAGCAAGTAGTAGTGGCAGGCTCATCAGTTCATTAGGTGGTCTTGTTTTCTCTTTCCTTCATTTAAATAGCTTTGTATAGCATTAGTCTATTTTTGCCTATTTGTCCTGGAAATCTCGGGCTGTTTTTAAAGGTTTCTAGTCAAAGGTCGCCCCCTTCTGTCATCATAGTGAAGTACAGTCTTTTGTCAGTGTTGGAAGGAGTTGGGAGAGGAGTCCTCTATGCCCGTGATGGCCAACAAGTGGATCGCGATCTACCAGTCAATCCCGAGGCCAATTTTGGTCGATCGTCGATCGCTCGCAATGTCTGGGGTGGAATTCTGTGTACCATGGACTTTGAAGCGATTGTAGCTCTTATAACTCGAGCAGCACCGCTGCAGCACCCGGCTGATTTGAAGCGCCAACTCGAGCGGCGCCAATACAGCACCCGGCTGATTTGAAGTGTCAAATCATAACATACAATCCTAAGAAACTGACAAAATGGGGTATCAGAGTTTATACTCTAGCTTAGGGGTGGCCAACAAGTCGATCGCGACACACTTTTAAGATAAAAAGTAGATCTTATATACAGAAAAGTTGGCCACCCCTGCTCTATGCGATATTGTGGTTCTTACATGACCCCTGATTTTATCTCTGGCTTCTTTCCCCCTTATTTTTCAATCTACAAAGGGAGGCCCTCCATTTTTTTGAGTGATGAAAATTACATATTGATTTTTTTTTAATAATTAAGAATTTCAAGATAGCAGTTTTTCTTTTTTCTTTTTTTTCCCCAAAGATTTATTTTATTGTTTTTGACAGAGACAGAGACAAAGAGAAGGGGGAGGGCACAGAACAGTCTCCATAGTTGCACATCATTGGTTTTTCCACATAGTTTCATTCCACAGGTGGGCACAGGGCTGCACAGGGCAGGAACTGGGCCGGGGTCTCACGGGGGCACTCCCCAGTTCAGCATGTGGGTCTCCATGGGCCAGGGTGGGACCCGATCCCTGGTCCCCGGGGCTGCAAAGTGAGTGCCCAACCCACTGAGCCATCCCGGCTTTCCCTGATTTCTATTTTTGAAATTAATATTTTTTAGAGCAGCTTTAGGTTTATACATATATTGCTATGATTGGTAGTGTCCCATAAGGGTGTTAGACTGTTCATTTTTAATTCTTTCTGCTCTTCAGCCTGAATAATCTCCATTGGTCAATTTGCTAAGTTCACCAATTTTTCTACCTGCCCAAATCTGCTATAGAACCCTGCCAGTGAGTTTCTCATTTGCTATTGTACTCTTCAGCTCCACAGTTTCTTTCCAGTTCTTCAAATCACTTCTTTGATAGTCTTATTTGGCACTGTTCTCATGGCTTCCTTCAGGCCTTTATCAATGGGTTTCATTAGCTCTTTGATCATATTTAAAATTTTAAACTTTTTGCCTAGTAAGGCTTCCTTGTGGACAGTCAATAATTTTTTTCATATGTATGGATCATACTTTATTTCTTCCATGCCTTGTAATTGTTTTTATTGAAAACCAAACATTTTGAGTATAATAATGTGCCATCTCTAGAAATCAAATTCCATCTCCTCAGAGTTTATCGTTGCTGGTGGTAGCTGCCAGTGTAATTTTTTAATTGTTTTTGACAGAGAGAGAGAGAGAGAGAACTGAACTGGGGGAACTCACCAGTTCAGCACATGGGTCCACATGGGCCAGGGTCGGGATTCGATCCTCAGTCCCCGGCACTGCAAAGTGAGCGCTTAACCCACTGAGCCATCCCGGCTTCCCCTGCCAGTGTAATTTTTAAATGACTTTTCTGCACTCGTTTTGTAAAGTCTGTGCTCTGTTGTGTGTGGCCACTGAAATCTCAATCCCTTTAGCTTAGTCAGCTAGTGACCTAAGGGATTTCCAGAAATGCCAAGACAACTGATTTTCCCTGATGACTATTCACCTGGCTGCTATAAATCCTTGATTAGTTTCTGGCATCCAATAAAGTTGATTCTAACAGTGTTTGCCAGATTATTGGCTGATTTTGAGAAGAATGTGCTTTTGTTGTCTCAAAAAAAAAAAAAAATCCACCATTTTTCTTATATCACTCAGTATTCTACTTTTCTCTAAAGAGGATGAGGATTCTATCTGCCTACCTACTGATTTATATTTGCAATGTAAAAAAGAAGAAACCATAAAATTTAAATAGCTCCTGGTGGGAGGACAGAGATACAGGTTTTGCACATTAAATTCACCCTTTTACAAATCAAGTACTTTTACATATATATTTTAAAAAACATTAAATAATGTTAACTACAACAGTAAAAAATCAAAAACTCATACATACATACCGTATTTTCCAGCGTATAAGACGACCGGGCGTATAAGACGACCCCCTAATTTTACAGTTAAAACATAGGTTTAGGCCTATATTCACTGTATAAGACTACAGCCTCGGGGTAGTCTTATACAGCGAATATAGGCCTAAACCTATGTTTTAGTCTTATACAGCGAATATAGGCCGAAACCTATGTTTTAACTGTAAAATTAGGGGGTTGTCTTATATGCCCGGTCGTCTTATACGCCGGAAAATACGGTAATTTAACGTACGTCAGTTCTCCTGTAGTACCTTGTTTTTGTTTTCATCAGTCAACTGTGTGCAGAGTTGATATGGAAACGTTACCTAAAAACCAAACATATTAAGACTGCCTTTTTCTGTTAATATGGGAATGTTGTTCAATCATTATAAATAATCCTATAATATTATACAACAAAAGTATTATATCTGAAGTGCGCTCCTAGGATTTCAGTTGGTCATCTCCATATATATATAGTTTTAAATATTTAGAATTAATACATAACTTGTGCTTGAATAGAATACGTTTGACTGTCTGACTGTGTAATCCTTAGGCACAGGTATTATAAATAGTGTTATTCTGTGGTAAATATGCATATTAAAGATTCAAAACGCTAATAATTTTATTTTTAAAACTTTAATTTTAAAGGGCTACAATTAATACATCTTCTGAATCAAGGTCTGAAAGCCCGGTTAAAACGCATTCGGTGGCTATAATCAACAAGACAAGGGATAACAAGTGCTGGAGAGGCTGTGGACAAAAAGGAACCCTCATACGCTGCTGGTGGGAATGTAAACTGGTACAACCACTATGGAAGGCTGTGTGGAGATTCCTCAAAAAATTACAAATGGAATTACCATATGACCCAGCCATCCCTCTACTGGGCATCTACCCAAAAAACCTGAAGACCTTAATCTTTAAAGATGTTTGTACCCGCATGTTCATCGCAGCACTGTTCACAGTGGCCAGAACATGG
>PVKE010031206.1:0-19179 GCA_004027555.1 Craseonycteris thonglongyai
CTCTCATTAAATTTACAGTCACTGGCAACAGATGGGAAAGTAGTCTTAAAAAAGAGTATGCAGCTGTATGTACACCTGTAATGGCAGCCATGAACTTCCAAATATGCTGCAGGGTTGTGTGTGGGCCAGCACTCCCCCACTGGCTTCAAGCACCTCTGGTTGCAAGCATTCGGGTGAGTTATTTCTCAACAGAGTGAGGAAGTGTGTTCTGAAAATTGTAGATTGTCTTCTGAAACCTGAGTTGTCAGGGAGATTGTGGTGCCCTTTGGGGCCATGAGACAGAAAAGTCTTCCCTGCTGTATTTCTTCTGTCCTCTTCTGTCTCCTTTCTAAAAACCAAGTTTAAAAACATGCATCATTTTTCTAGGCCAGATTTGCTACTATTATATATATATCAGATCTAATAGTAACGGCCTTTACAGAGAAGTGACGCTTTATTAAAGTAATGCATGTTTTCTGTAGAAAGAACACACCATTTCTGTATAAGAGTAGAAAAGTTCCTTTTAATATAGTTCTAAAATTCTTCCTTAATGTCCATCTTCCCCGGTTTTCATCAGTTTTTTCACCTGACTATCTTTATCTTTTCTCAAATTAATAGGAAGTTGTAATATGTCCTAAGCATTTGAAAAAGTTGCTTTAAGTTGGTGAGAAATCTTTCCTTTCCCTCCCTCTCTCCTTCTCCTTTCCCTCCTATCTTCCTTTGTTCCTTCCTTTTACCTTTTCTTTTTTTTTTCCCTTTAGATTTCTTTCTTTCATTCATTTATTTTCAGACCATTCCACAAATGATCTGTGGCAGCTTATAATTAGATTACATTCAATAAAATAAAGTGAAATATGTCTTAATTAAAAAAATAGTACTAAGAAAAATAACTAAAACTTCATAATCAAAATTAGAGGAATTATTATAGTTAAGTAGGTTAAATGAGTGCCTGATATTGCTCTACTTGAAACTTGTATTTGTCCAAATCATGTTGCCTAAAGAATCTTGATGGATTTATGGAAGAACAAATGATCAATGAAAATTTTGCGATCAATCAAAATATGAACAGAATATTTGTATTTTTCTCTTTTGTGCACAGTAAGTTATTTTAATCAGAAAAGTCACTAAATACTTTCACTGTGTTCTTTTGTGCTGTATTTTTATGATGCTATTGAGGCAGCAATTGCATTTACCGTACAGGTTACTAATATTTCTCTGTTCAGTGAAGATAGATTATGCCTACAACTCTAGCCAACCACCTCATAATCTGAAATGGAGGAAGATAGAATGTTCGATCTGGAAAGGAGCTTAGAGTCCAACTCATCTGACAATGGTCTTGCTGTTGGTCATAGGAAAGGGAGCTGAGTTGAATAAGTCTGGCACATCTGTCAGCTCTAGTGAGGAAGGAAAAAAGAAAACATGGCAAAGCCTGTGACCTAATGGCTGCAGACATGCAGGAGAGTATGCTTACATTCTCTGTTAATTGTCTACATTACAGTAATTGTAGCCTCCCTCCTGCTCCTGCTACATACACGAAAAGAACTTTATGTTAATGCCAAAATAGTCATTGAAATTATAATTTCTTTAATAGGAATTGACTTGTAATAAAGTAAAGCATATTTACTCCCCAAATTTGTGAAGAATTTCTAAAAGCTAAAAAACCAACCAACCAACCAACAACAACAACAAAAAAACATGGCACTCTATGTGAGTGTAATTTATGTTTATGGTCTACGTGCAGATAGACTTAACTTTCATAAAAGCATCCACTTATGTGAGCATATTAACCTATCCCATAAAATACGTGATATGTGTGTATGATGTTATACGTAATGAATGTAAAAGGTATGAGACTTGTGTGTCAAAAGCCACTAAGTGGCTAACTATATCATCAGTGTTAATAAAATGTAGTGTAAAACTATTTGCTTTATTGCTAGAATAGCATAGCCTGTGGGAAGAGTAGTGTCAAAGAAGAAATATGGGCCTCTGAGATTTCTGTGCTTATGTTCAGGTTGGCCTTGTGTCTGTAATAGTCATGCAAGTGAAATTCAGTTTATAATACTTATATATATTAAAAAGTAATATCTCAAGAGGATTTCAAATAACTCATAGACAAATATAAGCCTAATATCCCGCTCCTTTTTTGGTAATGTAATACTTATATAAAAAATCAATTTAAATGTCTAACAGTTTTGTGAAATACATACTGAAATAGAGATATGGCAGAATTGGCTATAAATCATACTAATTCATGTCAAAGGCAAGTGACTGTATTTATTATACCAAGATGTTCTGACAGATGCCTCTGTTGCTCCACGTCATCAAATCCCCTCTTCAGCCTCTGATTTTGGCCAGAACTATGGTGGACTCTTCAGTGACCGGACAGAGCCTCACCAGACATTCACCATCTGTCCTGATTTCTAACCAAAGTCCCGTTCTGAAGTCGCAGGAGTGTGCAAGCACAGCCCTGAGGTGTGAGGGAGTTGGTGGCTCTGAAGTAACCCCCAGACGATGGAGAGGTTAGCTGAGCACAAATGCTCTAGCCTCCTTCACTTTAGGCTGAGAGTCCTAGAAAGAATTTACTTCACTTCTCAGGAAGAAATGTTGGAGCTGAGCTCTCATTACTCACATGGGCAATCTCAATAGCACACACAAATGGTGGCCTTTCCTCTTTGCCGTACTCTTCCCCTTCTCACACTCGGGCTTCCAGTATATTCTAACTGTCTCAGGCTTTGCATCCTGGGAAACCCAAGTGAAGACACTGATCCAAAATGAGGTTTTTTTCCTTAACATACGCAGTGAGAAACTGTGAGATTTACGTGTATTTATATATAGCCTGAGGACAGTTTGAGAGGTTAGGAGACCAATGCCAAAGCTCTCACTGCTTTTCTGACTATTACCACTACATTATGTGGCCTACAGTTTCTTTAGCTATAATATTAGAGAAATAAACTCACAGCTTTTCTCTCTCCTTTCTTCCTCCCTCCCTTCCTTCTTTCCTTCTTTCTTTCCTTCCTTCCTTCCTTCCTTCCTTCCTTCCTTTCTTGCTTCCCTTTTTTTTTTTTAATTTATTTTAGTGTTTGAAAGAAGGAGGGGTGAGGGCAGAGCAGTCTCCATAGTTGTACACATTAGTTGTGACATGGTTTCATTCCACACAGGTGGATGTGGGACCATGTGGGGTGGTAGCCGAACTGGGCCCGACTCTGGCATGAGAGTTGAGAACTCCTGTTTTGGTACCATGCCAGCAGTTACCAGTGGCACTGTGGCTCAGCATATGGGTTTACATGGGGCCAGGAATACAACTCCAGACTTCGTGATTGCGAGGCAAGAGATCAACCACTGGGCTCTCCTGGCATCCCAGCAGGATCTTCAGACACTAATGTAGTCCATGACATACAGTTCAAGCTATTAATATCGATTTGCACAGTGTTTGATTTAGTCTTCTGTTGTGATGTGAAGCATACCTGAACCAGGGAATGAATAGCAGAATCACTGGTGGAGTTTATAGTTATTATTTTGTTGGATATTTAATCAGAATACACATGCTGCTTATGAAAGGATCATGAATGAAAGATAAAAATCCCTGTCCTGTCACTTCAGAACTCTGATCTATTTACCTTAAACAATCTTCATTATTTCTGTTTGTAATGCTTCAAGTTACTTCCATTATTTGAAATGAAATGCACAATGTAATTTTTAGGTTAAAAAAAAAATGACTCTGCAGAATTGAATGGGAGAATTTCATCCCCATAAAGTACTCTATATCTCCATCCAGCCTATTTTGAGAGACACATTTTTAATTATCCCATTTGTACCTTTATGTGTTACTTACCCTAACCCTTGGTCTACAACTATGGTATTATTCCCGTACTCTCCACAGTGTAACTTGATTACATTACTCTCCCAAGTACCATCTATCCCCCATTAGAATCTTTCATCTTCTAAATTATCAAAGACTTTTCCATGAGTCCAAAATCATGGCCTTATTTCCTATGGATGGTATTACCAGTTCACCAAATCTCAAGTCAGCCCAAGTATCTTTTTTTCTTTCCTTTTTAAATATACATTTTTTAAAAAATGTTTATTTTTACTGTTTTTGACAGAGAGAGAGAGAGATATACAGAGACAGAGACAGAGAGAAGGGGGAGGGCCCAGAACAGTCTCCATAGTTGTTCATCATTGGTTTTTCCACATAGTTTCATTCCACAGGTGGGCACGGGACTGCACAGGGCAGGAACTGGGCCAGGGTCTCACCCCAGTGAGAACTGAGCTGGGGGAACTCCCCAGTTCAGCATATGGGTCTGCATGGGCCGTGCCGGGATTCGATCCTTGATCTTCGGGGCTGCAAATTGAGCTCTTAACCCACTGAGCCATCCGGCTTCCCCTTTTTCTTTTTAAAGTAGTTAATTCTGGCCAAAAACTATTGGTGAAAATGGTTGCCTAGATGAAAATACTTTATAGTCAACTAGGCACTTTTAGAAAATAGATGGAAAAGAACAGTATGAAGAACTTTGTGCTCAAATTTTCAATAGAACTTGGCTTTTTCCTAGAATTGAAGTGCAAACTAAGGTAGGACTGTGTCATAATATTCTTTACCTGTTTCCTTCTGCTACCTTTGGGTTTAGTTTGCTATTTAGTTCTTATATTCTTAAGGCACAAGTTTAGATATCGATTTGAAATACTTTTCAAACATATTCATTCAATGTTATAAATTAAATTGTCCTCTAATCAGTGCTTTAGCTTCATCCTGCATAGTTTGATGAGTTGCATTTTACTTTCATTCCATTTAAAATATTTTTTTATTTTTCTTATCTTTGATATATCTTAGATTATTTAGAAATCTGTTGATTAATTTTCAAATATTAAGTAGTTTTTTCCAATTATCATTTATTTCTTATTTAATCCATTATGGTCTGAGAACTTACTTTGTATAATTTCAGCTTTTAAAATTTCATTAAAGTTGAAGGATATACTTGATATTTCAGTTCTTTTAAGTTCATTGAGAATCTATTATGTGCACATAAAAGAACAATCTATTCTGCTGTTATTGCTTCTAGTGTTCTACAGATGTCAGTTAGGTCAAATTGGTTATTAGTACAGTTCAAGTCTTTTGTATCCTTGCCAATTTTCTTCAGTTGTTCTACCAGTTATTGAGATGGAGTGTTAAATTCTCCAGTTATTTGTTTGTTTAAATTATCTGTTTCCCCTTTAGATTTAGTAATTTTTTTCCTGTGTATTCTGGTAACTATTCTAGGTGCATAGGTGTATAATTGTTATAACTTGCCGATTAATTATACATTTTATCACTCTAAAGTGACCCTCTTTGATTTTAGTCATATTTTTGCCTTATATTTTTTGTGGGTTTTTTTGGTTTTGTTTTGTTTTTATTAACATATCTACATAACATAACATTTCACATATCTATGGTGTGTTTTGTATACTATACAACTTTTCATTCTTTGCTTTCAACTTGTTTGTAGGAGTATATTTGAATTTAAAGCATGTCTTTTATAGATGCACTATGGCTGTATCTTCATTTTTATTAGTCTGTCAATTTCTGCTTTTTGGTTGTAGTATTTAATATATTTATATCTAATGTGATTAATGCCATGTTTGAAGTTATGTCTGCTATTTTGGTACATACTTTTAACAAGCTTATATCTTTTTTATTCTCTTCTTCCTTTACTGTTTTCTTTTTTTTTTTAAGATTTATTTTTATTGTTTTTGACAGAGAGAGAGATACAGAGACAGAGACGTAGAGAAGGGGGAGGGTGCAGAACAGTCTCCATAGTTGCACATCATTTGCTTTTCCACATAGTTTCATTCCACAGGTGGGAGTGGGGCTGCACAGGGCAGGAACTGGGCCAGGGTCTTCACCCCGGTGAGAACTGAACTGGGGGCACTCCCCAGTTCAGCATATGGGTCTACATGGGCAGGGGTCGGATTCGATCCTCGGTGCTCGGGGCTGCAAAGTGAGCACTTAACCCACTGAGCCATCCCAGCTTCCCCTACTGTTTTCTTTTGTGGTAAATAGTGTATTGTTTTAGTTTCTTACTTTTTACTATGGTGTTGAAGTTTTTTGCATTGATTTTCCAAAGAAATAGAATTTTTACGTTTGCTTATAATCTCTTTAGATTAAAATGAACTTAATCTAGTAAAATATAGAAACTTTGGTTCAATATATTAATAGTATGTGTTTTTCTCCTTCATAGTGTTATTATAGTTACATATATATTTTATATGCTGTAAGTCCTAAAATACAGATTTATAGTTTTAAATGCAATTGTCTTTTAAATAACTATATCCATGAACTATTTTATATTTACTTGCCTATGTAATTACATTTTTTGTTATTCTGTAGTTCTTTATGTGGATTTGAGCATCCATCTGATACCATATTTTTTTCAACCTCGCAGACTTCCTTTAGTATTTTCAGTGATGCAAATCTGTAAAAAACACATTATGTTAGTCCTTTTTTATATGAGAATTTCCCGATTTCACTTTATTTTTGAAGTGTGATTTTTCTGGGTATAGAACTATTGGTGAGTAGGACTTTTAAAATTATTATTTACACTTTGTATATGTCATCCTATTGTATACTAGCCTCCATTGCTTCTAATGAGAAGTTTTTAGTTCTACTGTTCCCTTGTACGTGCTAAAATGTTTTATTCTTGTTGTCTTCAGGTTTTTCTTTTTATCTTTGGCTTCCAATAGTTTGACTATGATATATCTAGGTTTGATTTCTTTGTTTTTATCCTATGTGGTGGTCATTAAGTTTTTGGACATGTAGTTTAATTATTTTATTCTAATATGGTAATTTTTTCATCATTATTTCTTCAAATATTTTATCTGTCTGTTTCTTTCACTTCTTTTTTGAGGCTACAATTACACATTATTATATTTGACAGTTTTTCACAGGTCTCTATAGTTCTGTTTATTTCTCTTTGTTCTTATCCTTTCTGTTTATCAGAGTAAATCATTTTCCCTTTTTTATCTTCAAATTCTCCGATTCTTTGCCAATTCTAATATTCTTTTGAAGCCTTTAAGTAAATTTTTTATTTCAATTGTTGTATTCTTTGTATTATTAATACTATATTGTACTATTTGGTTCTTTTTTATAATTTCTATACATTCCTTTAATTCTTTAAATATGATTTTTTTTTCATACTGGTGTTTATTTTCTACCAGCTTTTTTCTGTCTCTTCTGTGCATTGGACTGCATGTTCACTCAGGAATTAATTAGTAGGTAACTAGATTTTCTATGTACTTTGTCACACTTACTTCTTTCAATGCAACTATGTGATAGGATTAATCAGCTGGGCCAGGAATTTATTTTTCTTTTTAAAACAATGAAATATTCAGCATATGGGGATGGGACAATTAGATATCTGCACGCAAAAGATGAGTTTGGACCAGGAATTCATAGCATACAAAAAAAAAATTAATTCAAAATGGATCATGGACAAAAATATAAGAGCTAAAATTATAAAACACTTAGAAGAAAATGTAGTAAATTTTTGTGAACTTGGGTTAGGTATAATACCAAAAGCACAAGTTATAAACAATAAAATTAATAAATTGGACTTCATTAAAATTCAAAATATTTTTGCTTCCCCAAACTACTAATAAAGTGAAAAGAAATACCACAAATTAGGAGAAAATATTGCAGATTACCTATTCAAAAGATTTGAATACACATTTCACCCAAAAAGACATATAATTGGCCAATAATTTAATGAAAAAAATGCTGAACATCATTATTCATTAGGAAAATGCAAACCAAAACAATGATGTGTTATGTCTCACTAGAATTGCTTCAGTCAAAAAGACAAAACATAAGTATTGGTGAGGATGTGGAGAAATTGCCACCCTCATACATTGCTGGTAGGTATGCAGAATATAATACAATACAAAAAACATACAATAGGACATAAATGTTACCCCTTAGTCACATAAAGAGCCCTTTCCTCACTGTTCTTCCTGCATCCACTTTTATATCTTTTAATCTGAAGTCAAAGTGATCTTTTCCAAAAACACTTCTGATGGTAGTTTTTCCCCTTGAACTTCACACTTTCTATTGTTTTCCACTGTTTTGAGATAATGAACATCTTCGACAAGCTTTTATAAGGATCTATGAGGTCAGAGGTCTATAATCTTCTTACCTTGCACAACTCCTTTCCTAGTTCTTTTTGCTCTAGCATCCCTGACTCTCTTCCAAGTCCTCACATGAACTTCTTTTTAACTCAATCCTGTGCATCTACCATGTCCTCTGACTTAAATGACTTCTCTTTCTCAATGAATTACCTTCTTTACTGTTTTCTTATTCCAGCTCAACATTCAGTTCTTCAGGAAACCCTCACTGGATATTCATTTCACTGTGGTCTTCACATTCTTCTCTTTTATCATAGTTTTGACTTTTGGTTTATTTGTTTAGTGTATTTTTATCTATGTTTCCCAACCACAAGAAAAAGTAAAGACCATGTCTGTTTTTGCTGACCATTGTATCTATAATCCCTAGATGAGTGCTTGCCATGTAGTAGGTATAAAATCATTATTTTATATAAATGGACCCCTCCATAGCCATCTCATATGTCAGTCAACATGTCCCAAGTTGAACTAATAATTGCTGCCTTTATGATCTCAAAGAATAGTTGCCTGACTTTGGCAATTCAGAATGTGCTAAAAAAGAAAATATTTAATTTTGGCACATAGCTTATTTTAATATTTTAGCCAAAACATAAGAGGCAGTTTGGAATATTTGACATCAGCATAAATAAGAGGTTTTATGTGCAATGACAGCTCTTGACTTTGCAGGTCTACACATATGAAGGTGTTTGCGCTAATCAAATAGGCTGTTATGTTTCAATAACATAGTAACCCCAGAATGTCAATGTCCTAACACTAAATATTTGTCACTCATTAGTGACTCCACATAGTCACTAAGGAAGCACAGTGACTGAGATTCTGACAGTTGGAGCCTAACCAGTGGTTGTGGAAGAAGAGAGTACATGGAGAAATTATACCTGCGCTTCCCTGCTTTGACTTAGAAGGGACAGTCATCAATTCTGCTTGTAGTTCATTGGCCTACTCTTGTCACATGAGTTCATATAACTGCTTGAGATCTAGGAACCTTAAAAGTGCACATGAATATCATGAGCAGCAGTACATGTCTCTGCCACAGTACCGTATTAATTATTGAAGTAAATTATTCACCGATCCTTTAAATTTAGATGTTTCAAGTAAATATTAATCAAAATAAAATATAAAACCAAATATAGGCATAATTTCTGTGCACATCTACTCTGTGTATTTACATGTATGACAGAGATTGACTACTTACTAACTTTCCTTCCACAGAAAGGGACTAAATTGCAGGTAAAACTAAGTTCCAAACTTAAGTCTCATGTTTTTCCTGACTGAGATGTTTCAAGTGACATATTAGAGTAATCATAATGTTATCAATTATTTGGTATCTTGTTACATTTCCCTGAATTACCTTATTGAGGATTCTTAAAAATTCTATAGATTGTTCTCATTTTTACTTTTGTATTCTTAGTTGTATTATTGTTTTGAGACTTTACTGCTACCATAGCCTTTTATTTTGTATAAACTTTTAAGTTTAATTTACTTTTGATTTTTGTTCTATAATTATTTTACCAAAGCACAAATTTTGAGTAAGGAGACAATGGTCTGTTTTGTTTTATTTGTTCTTACCATAATGTGGCTTTATTAGTTTAGTTAGGTGATCTTAAAAATGTTCTTATCTCTGATCCTCAGTTTCCTTTTGTGTAAAATGAGTATCATCCAAGCATTAAGTAATGACTTTTTAAAGGTTATTATACAGTTTTTGACTTTATTCAATGATGAAAGTATTTTTGTAATTCATGGGTTAACACTGATTATACTCAATAAAAGATGGTGTCATTATTGCTGTTTCAAAATTTAATTAAGAGCTTATTCCTAAGCTACCCATCTCAATCACTAGGCAAAGATTTTTAACTTTTGGCTTCTGAATATTTCCATAATACTTTAAATAAAATATTACAAATTCTAGAAGTTCCAGGAAGCTTCAAAAGCTGTCTTTGGAGAAGTAAAATAACTAAAGAGCCTAAAGTTTTATATTTTTGATACTGTTGTCACCTTTTGGTATATATATAAATTTGGTGTGTGCAAATTCATAACAGGTTTTATATTTACTGTATTTTTTAAAAGGGAAACTTTCCTTTCAGAATGCTAGTATCAATATTTTAATATATTAGTTTTTATTCCCAGCCCAAGTATGTTTAAAAGAATAAATAAGTTTACATAATTACTTATATCTCACATGAATTATTATTTCTAAATTTCTTGAATCTTTGAGCATTCTTCTCTATCTGTTACATATTAGTGTCCCAAGTTTTTATTCCCGTTGATAAGATATAGCTATTAGTGTATCTTCTGCAGTAATACACCAGAAGTAAGCTATTAAACAATCTATAACATCAGTGAAACATTTACTTTCTTTTTTCTAAATAAAGATTACATAGGGGACACCAGGATGGCTCAGTGGGTTGAGTGCTCGCTTTACAGCTCCAAGGTCTGAGGATTGAATCCTGACCCTGGTCCATGAAGACACATATGCTGAGCTGGGGGGTTCATGTCGGAGGCCCCTGGCCCAGTTCCTGTCCTGTGTAACCCCAGTTCCTACCCTGCGCAGCCCCAGTTTCTGCCCTGCATAGCCCTGTACCCACCTGTGAAATAAAATTATATTGAAAACTGATGAAGTACAACTATGGAGACTTCTCTGAGCCCTCACCCTTCTCTCTGTCTCTCTGTCTCTCTCTGTAAAACACACACACACACACACACACACACAGCACACACATACACACAGAATAAATAAATAAAGATAAATCTTAAAAAAAGATTAAATAAGCTAAGAGTAATATCAATTTAGTATTGTGATATGGTTTAATTAAAGGTAAATTAGTAAGTTATATTTATTTATGAGTTATTTGGGTAAGATATTTTTCATTCATAGCTGTTACTATTATAAAAATTGTTTTCGAAAGATGATATAAAAATATGTAGGGATTTATTTTTAAAGATTTATTTTATTGTTTTTGACAGAGACAGAGAGAGACAGAGAGAATGGGGAATGCCCAGAGCAGGTTTCATTCCACACAGGTGGATAGACCCGCACAGGGTAGGAACTGGACTGGGGGCCTCCTGGGGCCTCCTGCATGGGAGCCACACCCCAGTTCAGCATATGGGTCTGCTTGAGCTGGGGCCGGACTTGATCCTCGGTCCCAGGGTTGCAAAGCAAGAGCTTAACGCACTGAGCCATCCCAGCTTCCCTGGATTTATTTTTAACTGAGCTTAAAATGAACCATATATATATTCAACAGCAAATTATTTAAAATGAAGCACATCTAACTTATCATCTTTATTTTCTATAAGGAAACATCACAATTTGAAATTATATAATATTGACACTTTTGACCTTTAAGAGATATATTTAGCATAGGGCACCGTGGGGTGAAAGCAGACATCACTATTCCACATCATTCTATGTGTGAACTCTCTTTCAGGATTACAAATCACTGAAGACAGATAGAGTCATCTGTACACTGTTTGAGGAAGACATTTCCTCTCTTCTGTTTCCTATTTACAATTCCACTGGGTTCATAAAATGGTCAGATGCTACAGAGCCATGAACAAACTACAGTGCTTTTAATAGAGCCATTTATCTGCTCCTTTCGAAGGTTAGTGCTGTCTCGAGGGAGAGTTCTCAGATAATAAGAGGAAAATGAATGCCAGTTGAGCACCTGTAATCAAATTACTCTTAATTCCCTCAACTCTTGTCAGATATTGAGCTCCTCAGATCGTTTCATAGGTGGGCATTTTACAGACCCCCATTGTGCAATACAGTTAGTTTCCTTTCTCACGTCCCTCTCTCTTTCCTGTGCTCTAGCCACCATCCATCATGACTGGGTAAATCCTGTCAGACAGAAAGTCCCAGCCGTTAAAACAGTCAGACACTGAGCCAGTTTGGTCTATCCATGCACCTGTCACTTCCCAGCATTCAGCTTGTGAGGAAAGGGGCCAAGCGAACATTTAGGGAATGGATGTGGGCAACGTGCCCAGCCTGTCAACAGGCACAGTGTGGTCGTAGCCTCGATCCTGGTAGGATGCTACTGCTACTGGAAAGATTCACAGTCTGTCCCTCACACCCCACACCCCAAAGAAGGACTGATCTATGTAAAATGCTTGCAGCTTTAAACCTAGAGCAAACCATAATTTAGACCATACTCTCACAGACCCAATGTGTCATACGCAACCAAACAAGCGCAGTACAAAGCGCTGAGCTTCTGAGTCTTTCAGCTGGGCCATAACTCATCCTGTTGTAAAGGCTGCAGAGGGAATTTGTAGAATGGGGTGAAGTGTTCCATTTCATTTGTATTGTATCACTTGGGATCTGAGATGAATTCAGGATGCAGCCGCAGACATGCTTGAAATTTCATTGATTTTATTATGTTGGTTGGAACTTACATATTCTTTAGGTTGTTTTGTTTTTTCAAAATAAAACTTTTATTGAATATAATTCTGGCATAACATATGGAAAAAATGGTGTCACACAAAGACTGAGGAAAATATAACACTGAAGGTATTTTTGGACTCTATGTCAAATAAATTTTATCCCTAAAAACCTTGAGCCAAAGATATATGCAGAGATACAAATCTATGAATTGTGTCATTGTAATGAAAATAATGCCTAAACTTCAGTCTAAAATTATCTGCAATCACATAACACTCATTTATCAATTTCAGCAAAATTAATGTGAGTCTTAAAAATGTCTACCCCACTGGTTTGTTATAAAGACAAGTTAACACATTCTCCATCACAAATATTATATGTTTATTATGTCAGCTGTAAATTGGTATACTTCCTGCTTTATCCTCTGAGCAATATCTCCTATCTATCTGCCTATCTATCTATCTATCTATCTATCATTGATCACAAGTTATTAAGGGCCAGGACTATACTAAGCTCTGGATTAAAATATTGAATGAAACAGATACCATCTCTATGCTTCTGGAGCTTATGGTCTCATATTTTCCAAGTATTTCCTGACAGTGAAAGTGATTATACTTATAAAAAACATTACTTAGAAGGACTTTTAACCAACAAATTTATATGAACTCTAAAAGTTTGTAGAACATGACTAAACTAGACTTTGCCATGAGAATGATACATACGAGGACTGTCTGGAAAGTATAAAGCCATGTAATATGAAAATTAGAGGCATTTATGACTGGAGTTTTTTCCTGATAGCCCTCATATATTTCACTATACTTACTTTCATAAAGATTCACGAGCATGCATTCTGATACTAATATGCAGTTTATTTTCCCTTTGGATCTGGTGATAATCACTTGGCAGAACACATAAGGCAATAATATCTTTGCTGTTTGGATCTTGTGTGTCCTATTGAGTCCTACTGGTAGGCTAATACTGGCTTCTTTGTATCGCTAATCTAGTGTTGTTCAATATTTTATTATCTGTGAAGCTTGTGGGCACATAACTATTTCTCACACTCAGTGAAAGACATAAGTTGTCATTTATCCAGTAGTCATTTTTCCCTTATTCCTTGCTGACAGACCCCTGACTCTGTTCACCACTGAAGAGTGTCCATGTACTGCTAGAAAAGCAAATCTAGGGGAGAATCTTGGTCGATCCTAGTGAATTAATGATTTCAATTCCCGTGATAATTGATTGGTCAAGTATGATCATGTGACATAGTTCTGACCAATGAGATGTTAGAACAATTCTGGAAAGATTTTTCTCATTTGTAAGAGAGACAAATGAGAGAGATAGTTTCTTTTCCTTTTTTTATCTTGACATTGTTATCTGCATGAGATTCACAGAATTGAGATATTCATCTGAGGACTTTGAAGAGAACAGACCTAAGACAACAAGTCAAAACTTTGGGGAAGTGAATGAGACGTAGAATATGGTAAATGTGTATTTTTGAAAATGCATTTGCTTATCTGGTCCTGGAATTACCCTATTTCTATGCATTTTGTTATGTGAAATAATACATATACTTATTGTTTACTTTGCTTATTATATTTTGTTATGTGAGCCAAAGTATATTCTAATCCACATACCTTTTTAAAAACAGATTTGAGATTTTAAAATGTAATGACTATCATGACTAAGATTAAATCAAACCAATTTTGAACTTGAAAGAAATATATTTTCACTTTAATCAATGGTTAATCGGTGTAAGAACTGAGACTGATTGCTTTTACTTCTTAGGGTGTGTGAAAAGTAAAGATAGATAATTTCCAGTATCATACCTGTACCCTTTTGTTTTCAGCTATACATGTACCACTTTCTGTACTCTTTCAACTCCTGTTTTAGAAAATTATAGCTCCAGAATGTATTTAGGTGTGTTGTTTCTAGGCCTCTAATAATGGATGTTTCAATTCCTTTACTAGGAAATCATATTCCACTAAGAATAGAACTATGATCTTCATTTTCATCTCACAGATGCTCAGCTCATGTACCTCTTAACTGAACCTGATAAGATGAGCTCTTATGGTCGCCAGCTTCCCCATTATATGGGGAGGACCTAGGAATGAAGCAAAATTAGAGAAAAGTGTTACCAAGATAAAGAATCACAATGTCCTGTGGATATTTTTGAGCTGATAGACTAAGCTCTCCCTAAAGCTCAGTAAACTGACTGGACTTCCTCAGTTACACAGGCTGAGTTACAATTATAATGAAAGGCAGAATAACGGCTCCTCAAAATGCTCACACCCTAATTCTAAGACTGGTGAATGTTATATTATGTGGCAAAAGAGACTTTGCAAATGTAATTAGGAGTATAGATATCAAAATAGGAAGATTATTCTGGATTTTATGTGTGAACCTAATCTAATTAATCATGCCCTTAAAAGCTGAGAATCTTTTCTGGCTAGAATCAAAAGATTCATGTGACAGAGTAAGAAAGTCAGAGATTCCAGGAGTGAGAGGAGTTCACTTGCTGAGATGTAGAGGCCCATATGCAAGGACCAGAGGCTGCTAGGAGATTAGGGTGACCCCTAGCTGAGGGCTAACACAAAAGAAGCACCTCAGTCCTACAAGCAAAAGGAATATTCTGCCAATAGCCTGACAGCTTCACAGTGATTCTCCTCCAGTGGCTTCTGAATAGAGCCAAACTGGATGTACCTTGATTTTGGCCTGACAGACCTTGAGCAGAGATGCTAGTTAGGATAACCTAGCCTTCTAACCTACAGAAATGTGAGATAATAAATATTATTTAAGCTGCTGAGTTTTTGGTAACTTGTTCATGACAGCAGTGGAAAACTAATATACAATAGAGTCTCAGTTAACCAGCACCTCTGGGATTGTAAGTAGACTCCCCTTTAACTGGCACTCTCAAGCAACCAGCAAAATCTCAAACAACTGGAAATAAAATGCCAGCTACTTGAATTGTGGTTAACCAAGAGGCTATTGTAGTTACTCAGTGCGATATCTGGTTCTTCAAAACAAAAGTGTCTTGATGAATATAGTTCAATGTTGAGGGGAAAAAAAACCATATAGGATTGTCTTTCGAGCATAAGGTAGTCACGATCTTGGAGAAAAATCCAGAAATTTTGTTCTGAAATATGTTTGAGTTTTTAGAAAATTGTTAGTTTTTGTTTGTTGCTTTATGGTAGCAGAGCAGATACCCTGATGACAAGAACCGTGCCCAGTTGGCAATAAGTGAGTAGAAATAGAACACATTTGAAGTACAGAGAGTAGAAACAGAACACATTCGAAGTACTGGTTTGGCAACTTGCTACAGGGATGACTGATCACATTAACAGGTCAGAAGTCACTTAAGCAGGACAGACTCAAAGGCTCACATGCAATGCCTGAGCAGGTGAAAGACTCAAGGGAAAAAAAGGATGATGTGAACAACTGGGCAGAACCAAAGAACAAGATGACCTTTCAGCCTGAATAAATAAATGGCTTTGGAGGAACAATTTTAAACCTAAAATTAGGAATGAAAATAAAAATCTAAGAACTTAGATTTATAACTACAACAATGAAGGAAATAAAGAAGATATTTGGAGAAAATAATTGGAGAAAATTCAGGTTGTGTCGGGTTAGATGTTAAAATGAAGCAAAACAAAGTGTTGCCAATCAAGGATGGCCACCTGTAATGCTCACTGTGGTGTTCAGGATTTTTACTGGAGGTCAGTCAGAGACTTGTAGTGGTCATATGAGTGACCTCAGCTACTCAGATTCCAGCCCCTTATAGCAAAACAGACAAACAAGCAACAAACAAACAAACAAACGAAGAAATGAACATTTGCCATAAATCCCATCATTATCATAAATTATCGAACAAGCACGTCGTGGCCCAAGTCTCAGGCTTTACTAAAACACTGTCATAAGGCACGATATTCTATGACTCATAGAGCTCATCTTCCAGAAGCTGGACAAGGCCAGTCCTAAAAATAGGTCAGTCTTGGGAATGTATCAAGTTTGAACAACCCAAGTCGATTGAGTTAATTCTTTCCCGCACAGAATGTTTTTTTATCAGATCCCTTGAGGCATAAGGCCCATGAGGCTGTGTTAAGTGAGGCAAGACACTTTGCAAGCAAGTTTACCACACGCCATGACTGCGTCAGGATATACTGTGACAAGAACTCTCTTCATTGGAGCTACATACTGACAGAGGAAGTTTCTTTTTTTGTGGAGAAAAAGAAACAGAGAAAGTGTGTTCTTTGGGGCCATGCCTCTATCCAGGCTGGAGTCTATAATCTTACCATTACCATGAACCAGGAAGGAACTCGGTTTCTTAAATGCCACAGGTGCCTGTGAAAACCCAGAGAGCAGATTCAAAGGTTGTGGGAACTGCCTCATCTCTCAGTGCTTCCTATCCTTTTTCATGTCATAACTATCACAGAATATAACATTTGTATGGCACACTGAACAGAAAAGGCTACTTCTAGTCAGAGATCAGCCCAAAGGCTCCCGGTACCTCAGGCCCTACCCTGGCACCCAAGGGCTGAGAGGATCCGTAAGTTATACATCTGCCAAATATTAGCAATTTAACAATTTTAGGAGTTACAGTATGTTCCGAGGTTTTGCTTCATTTTTGAGTCCTTTGAATAACACAAAGAGAGTGGGGAAGGCAGAGAGAGAGATTAAGTTGACTTTACTTTGAGGGATTCATGAAGAGTTATTTGTTTATTTTTGTGTGTGGTTCCAGGGGTTGGAGCTACATCAATGAAAATACCTGTTCTAATTCTGTATTCAAGGAGTTCATATTCCATTGAAGGGGGTGGGGGTGGGGGTGGGGATAGACAGAAGACAGTTAAAACAAAGTTTAATGAGTGCTACTCTAGTAGCAAAATACACAAAACTATTGGATGAGAGAAAAGAACGTCTTGACATTTGTTTTGTTTTTATTTTTATTACAAGTGTATACCTTTAACAAGGAGAATTTTGGGTACTCTTTCTAGTCATGGACTTTGGGGTTCAGAAAGCTTCTAAAAGATAAGACCGAGGAAACTTTGAAGATGTTTACTGACTGTGAAGGGCCCAGGGCCCTTCCCAGTTAGAAGGGATACGACTGTGACTATGGTTCTATGCCTCAGTCACCACCTCCCCACAGCAGCGTTACATGATCTGCTCTCAAATTTAACCTTCAAGTCCAACATGTGTTAGAGCAATTCACATGGTGTGATAAGAGTGAAAACTAGAGGGAGACCTTCAGGAATATTATCTCTGGTCTGTCATGGATTTCTCAGTCACAAACATGTACAAAATGTGCCTTTTAAAATGTCTCTAATTTAATTTAATTCAGCTCTTCAGGTCATTTCTGCTGAGGATAGAAAACATAATTTTGTGAATTTAGGATAAGCTTAAACTCATTCAAACCCATACAAACATGCATTTTAAGCTCTGTTGATTCAGAATTAAAAAAAATCTTTTGGGGGCTCATATTCTGTGACATCATGATTCTTCCCCCTCCCCTTCCTTCTGTCCATGTGGCCTCTTAAGTTCAGTGGAAAGAGTAGGAGGGACTTGTATGTATCATGGTTTCCATGGGAGGGGCTGCTCCTAGTCACTCTCTGGGCATCCATGGTATGTAACTCATTTCTTTTAGTCCTCATTTTAATTCCCACTACTCAGGTTTGAGGTGTACATATTTTGCTTTTTTTCTGGTTCATACCACTAAACACATCCTATGTGTTCCCTCGTCACTTCGCGCTTCATGTTTTGCGGCTTCAGTGCTTCGTGGGTTTTTCCAAAATATTCATGAAAAAATAAAAATGAAAACATACAACCATGTCGCCAGCCACATGGCGGAAAGGAGCGTTGTTTCATGTGGATGCGCGAGAGAAGGATCCCTGCATGTCAAACAAAGAGATGAGGTGACTCAGAGTCCATCCCACGGGCTCTCATAAAGGCGCGTGATGGGTTTCCGGTGCGACATCGACCCATGAGAGGACGAGTGGCTTTATCCCTGTGAGGTGATTGTCTGCACATCATCGCAGCCTCACCCAGCATCTTCTCTTGTTGGATCTCGCCAGTCTTGTCCATGATGTGGACTGTCTCGCATACTGTATTTTAGTGTTGTGTTGGCGATCACTTGTTTTGTTTAAGCGATAACTTTTTTTATTAATTAAGCCCTTATAATGCCGCCTAAGCGCTGTGCCCCTGCGAAAGCTTCCTCCGGGGCGCCCAAGAGGAAGAAGATGATGACTATCAGCGAAAAAGTGAAACTTGTAGATATGATCAAAGAGGGCAGAAGTGATGCATCTGTGGCACGCCATGACGGGGTGAATGAATCTACAGTGCGGTCCATCAAGAAAGAGGAAGCAAACATCCGCAAAACTGCTTCAATCACCTTCAATAAAGAAGTGACACGTGTGGTAACTCCGCGTAATAACAGAATTGTGAAAATGGAAGCTGCACTGGCATTGTGGATTGCTGATGGCAGGAAAAAGACAGGGAGTTTGGACACTAATATGATCAGGACAAAGGCCAAAGCTCTCTACGACCAAATCTTGCCCGATGACGACCATGAAGAGGCTGAAGAAGGTGCTGACGAACCTCAAGCCAGTACTAGCGCTGCCAGGAGTGATTCGCCTCCTCGAGGACGAGGCTTTTCAGCCAGCAAAGGCTGGTTCGAAAAATTTCAAAAAAGATAC
>PVKE010031207.1:0-19176 GCA_004027555.1 Craseonycteris thonglongyai
ACTGCTCTGGGCCCTCACCGCCCCCCCCCCACTCTCTGTCAAAATCACTAAAATAAATCTTTAAAAAAAAAACCAAACTTCATTTAATGGTTCTATAAGAAAGATAAAAAATGGTAGTAAATGTGATTGAGGGACTCAAGAGACAAGCATTAAATACATAGGATGATCTGAGAAGGCCTAAGGAGGTAGCATCTAGTCTGAGGCTGAATAATGGGAAAGAATCAATTATGTGAAAAAGTGTGTGAAGATGGAAATGGAAGCTTCAGAGCATCCTGAATCAGAGGGAAGAGCAAAATTCAAAGCTAAAAATTAGGGAAGAATGTGGCTTAAGAACAGAGAGCAAGCAGTGGAGCTGCAATGCGTGAGAAGCCACAGTTTGAAGAGAGGGGTGGCCCCAGTACAGGTAATGTTGCATAATGCATAGTAAGGAATGTATTGTTTTTCTATTTTCTCTAAGAAGCTATGGAATGCTTTTAAGCAGAAGATTGGCATGATTAAATTTATGGTTTAAGTTTACAGAAAATATGATTCACTCACTATAACTTAAAAACAATTTTATGACTACAAATATAAACAGTTCAGTCACTGACTATAAATAGTAGAATTTGATGAAAATTAATCATAGCAACATGTTTTGTAGAGAGACAAAAGTGAATTTTTGGGAGATAGGTGAAAGATGATGGTCAACTAACTGGCTTGGGTTCATCTTGAGCAGTCAAGGTAGAAGTGGTTTGATTCGGTGATTTGGGGCCAATTCTAGAGCTGAAGTCAGTAGGACCCAGAGATAAATAGGGTGGGGTGGGTGACAGAGTCAAAATAACTATGACTCCCAGGTTTCATACTTGTCCATGTTTGAATGATGTTACAGTTTACAGAGACAGGAAGATGGGGTGGGGTAGGAGTAGATTTCAACCAGGTTGGGTACAATCAATGGACTTGCTGCTAAGCACACACGTATTTCATAACTATCATCTTTTTACATGCATACATTTTTGAAAAAAACTTCAGAAATAGGAATTCTTTTATATATGGGCATTAGGTCAAAACATAAGATTTCCATAAATTATGACATAGCCAGGAAATTTTTTATTTTTTTCAGGCCACTGAGATAAAGCCATTTCTGTCCGTAAAACCCCTAACTGGTAAACCCTATGAATTCTTCAAGATTCAGCTAAAATGTCACATTCTCTAACACTTTGCTTAGCTACACTTTTCAGTAACAAATTATTTCATCATCTTCACTTCTAAGACTGCACATGTACCTACATCTATTACAACTGATCACACATACTATTATTAATTATATGTCAATTCCCCAAAATATGTTACTCAGAGTCCTTTTATAAAACTTATATATGGTATAATTTGTATGTTTACATATCCACAGAGCAGTTTTCTCAGTGTATGAGTTTTGGACTACTACATCAGCATATCCAAGGAATTGTTGATAAAATAAATGCAAATTCCTGGACCCTATTTCAGCCTTAATGAATCAGAATCTCTAAGAGTGAGGTGGAGAAAGCCGCCTTACAACAGGTCAGGTTTTGCAACTGATTCTGCTCACACAGAAGTTTGGGAACCTCTGCACTGGACTCTCACGCCACAGGAAGTAGCACTTATTTTGGACCACCAGCAGTGTCTGGCAGCGCCTGGCCTAAAGTAGGTGCTCTTACAAATGTGTCTTATACTAATTTATTCATGTAAACTGATCATCGCAAATTGATACCTAAAGAAATTTGGCTAAAGATTGTTCTTAGTATGTATGTATGTGATTTTCCCCCATCATACAAAGACTTAAAACAATTCCTTTGACTGCCTTAGAAGAAGGCAACCAGAATTTTTGAAGCAGCTCTAGACCTTGATATAAAAATAGGTATCTAACTATAGAGCCAAAACCCATTTATCATACTTGTAAATGGATAGTTTTTCCACTAAGGAAAATCTCTTATATCTGATAGCTTTGCAACCTAAATGGATATGAAAAGTATCTAATCTAATCTAGCCAAGGAACTTTAAACATAGAATCTAGAGCAAGAGAAAGATATAAATCTTACATATTTGGACAAATCATAGCTAACTAAAGTTCTGGCTTGAAGATGGCCTTCAAATAAAGGCCAATAGCCCACTTTGTCAAGTGTTCCTCTTAAACCGTGAGCTCCAGAGTATCAGGGAATAGGACTTAGCTATCCCTTTTCTTTCAGGCACAGCACTTTGCCAACATACTCAACACATTTGTGTTGACTTGCCTTAATTCATTATTCATCTACTTCAACTTCATATGAAATTCAGCCAGAGAAAACCTAATTTAGCAGGTATAGTTCATTAACAATAACCTAATAATGATAATGTTTGTAATAATGTCAAAATTCTCTGTATACAATCACTAGGAAAATATTACAACAAACATTTAATATGTGAAAAGATTTATTATAGAAAATCTTATAATTATTTTGGTAAGACAATGAAGATAATGAACTAAATCAAGATCCCAAGGTTAACACACACACTCAGCATTAGTTTCAGAGAGGAAGTGTCTCACCCAAGGCTACAAACAGCAATCTTAACCTAAACCATTCATTTCACAGTGGCTGTGTCCGATCATCAAACCAAATGGAGGAGTATGCAACACCTAAAAACACTGTTTCCTAAGAGTGTAATGAAAATGGTATACATTGTATAAGGATTGTTCAAAATATACATCATATCCTGACTTACACTTTAAAAATATTCTCTAAGGGGATGTCAGGATAGCTCAGTGGTTGAGCGCTTGCCTCATAATTATGAGGTCTGGAGTTCGATTCCTAGCCCCAACCATGCAAAACAAACCCATATGCTGAACTGCGGCACAACTGGTAACTGCCAGGATGGCTTGGCAGCAAAGGTTCTCACCTTGCATGCAGGAGGCCTCTAGTTTGGTTCCTGATCCTCGGGGCCCACGCCCACCTGTATGGAAGAAAAACATGTCATAACTAATGATTTACAGTGATGGAAACTGCTCTGGACCCTTCCCACTTTCTCTCTCACCTTCTCTCAAAAACAATAAATGTTTAAAAAATTAAAAATTAAAAAAATATAAGAAATGCTACAGAAAATAACTAAGGCTATATAACTCAGGTTTTTTGAGATAAATAATGACTACCCTAGGTTTTTGTTGTTTTGGTTGGGTTTGGTTTCAGTTGTGGAAGAAACCTCTAGGAAAGTTAGTTAAAATTATTAAGTTTAAATTATAAAACTGCAAAAATTAATTTTTAGGTAGCTAGTAAACTGCTACACAATCAACTAATAAACAAAGTAAGCTGCCGACATGGTACTGCAGTCTTGCAATCCACCTTACCACTCAATGATGGGTTCTGGGCACCCTGCAAAACACACGAGGTAACTGCACTGTCAGCATGTGCACCCATGCTATGATCTGGGACCCATTTTCTGTCTCCTGAAACAAACAAAAAAAAGGTAAAATAATATAAATTTTAAAAGGAAAGGGATTCATGTTGTTTTTTTATTTTATTGTTTTACCACATGACATTTACAAGACTGTGATACGTATTTTGAAAGATAAAATCTCAGTTACACAATAAAAACTATTTGATTCATGTTGCTTAATAAAAAGAAAAAATAAATTCTAAATTACAAAGGTATTACACATAGGTTTGAATAAAAGCAAGTACAGGTATTTGAGAAATTTTATAACAATATAACTTAAAGTATAATAGTCTGTATATGAATAAACACATTTGAACACATAGGAAATCTAAGAATATAGTTAACTCCAAGACCTACTTTCAGAAAAAAATTACAGATATGTCTCAGAACCTCAAATCCTGAGATTTTGAGATTTGCTTTTAAAATGGCATTTCAGAATTATAATACAATACTTAAGAGTTAATAAAGTTATTCAGAGAATAGTATTCTTTTTTGCAGTTTAGTAAGGGCCACATTTCTAAATTCTAAATATAATCTCCTTATGGTCTCCTTATAATCATGTTACTCTCATTCTTATAGTAGCCTTCAATATAAATATGTAACAACTCACACAGGGTTAATACTTTTAGCTACAGAAGAACAAAATGATTTTATTTGTTGAAAAAAATTACCGGTACCCAGTATTTCCTAAGATGAGGACAAACTGTTTAAAAAAATGTAAGAAAATTGTTAGGTTGGTCCATAGGCCATCTGATTTCATGTCTGAATTTACCTGCAATGGTAATCCCAGTACTGGAATAGCTGCATTCTAAGCTATGAGAAGGAGGTAAGTTGAGTCCTTCATTTTTATCAAAAACAAAGAATCTTTCAAGTCCTTGATATTTTTCAGTTATAGGCTTACTTCTGAGGGCTATTTCTTGTAATGACTAGGAAACAAAATGTTCAACAAAATTAAGTTTATTTCATCAACACAAAATAGCACATTCATTCATCCAGCACCTACTATGTTCTTGGCATGTATTCTACCCTCATCAAGTTTAAGTTTTAGTAGTGGAAACAAATAATAACACAACATATGAGAAAGACAAAAAAGAAGAACAAAACTGGAATTATCTTCTGAAGGGCAGGTCCCTTGTAGTACAGGATTCCCCTGCTAGGTGAGTGCTCTAGGAACCCATATGCGTCAGTGTACCAGCTGGTGTTGTAAGAGGCTGCATTCAGCTTTATGAATTTTTTTGCCCATTTCATGGTGGGTAATTAACACAACGTTCACCATGACAATGCACTTGCCCACACCACATTCAGCAGTTTTTAACCAAAAATGGCATAACCCTCATGTTTCACCCCCACTATTCACCCGATCTCACCCAAGTGACTTTCTTTGTTTCCCTGGATGAAAAATGTCCTGAAAGGGAAACATTTTGCCAATGTGGAAGAAGTAAAACAAAAACCAGCAGAAGTACTAAAAGGTATCAAAGTCGATTAGTTCAAAAACTATTTTGAACAGTGGAAAAAGTGCTTCAATAGGTGTACTGCATCAAAAAGAAGAGTATTCTGAAGATGACTGAAGTTTAAACATGTAAGAATAAGAACAAAATTTTTTTATAAATAAATTCCATTTTGGGGGGTCTCCCCTCATTGTTCTGGCTGAATTGATGCTTAAAGATTATTCCATCACTCTATGAATTCTTTTTTTCATATGCTTTCCTCCTAGGGAAGAATATAAATGGGATTAAAAATTACATGAATCTAGTAGGAAACATATTAGAGATTCAGAAGTAAAAGTTCTAGATGAGCTTAAAATATGGTCAGAGTGGCTATCAGTACTGAAAATTTTCCTAATTAATGCCCAAATGCAGTCTGTTCAGGAGGTAACCAACAACAAAAAATTTATAACTTTGTTTAAATTTATATATCATATAAATGGTAAAAACTTATCTCCTTCAAAGACAAGTCACAGTCCACTCTACTCATGACAGCTTCACTGGCTGGCTCTCCCAGAAACTGACACCAATTTACAGAATCCCTTCAGCTCTAGTGAAGTCACATTTGCATGAGACAACTACAAATCTGGAATTTTTTTTTTTAAGTCTTGATGGACAGATAAGAACAATGAGAGTGGGTTTGTTTTCCCAAATTTACAAAGTTAACTATTAGTAGTCTCAGAACCAGAACCAAGAGCTCCTGACTAGCCCATATTTTTCTGGCACCTGACCCAACCCCACCGCTGCCACTCCACAGTCCAGTACTTATTCCACAGAAGGTTCTGCCTTTATGGAGAGCTCAATTTCTGAGTATCAAAGAGCAAAATGAACTGTCTTACACTCAATTTGGAAGTTGAGTAATGCTACTGCTAAAAATTGCCCCTCCTGCTCACTCTTAAATTTTTCTACTAGAGCATAACAGATGTTTAAGTGGTTTTGCTCAGGGAATGGCTTCTATGAGGGCAGAGGGAGAATAAAAACAGTTCATATGCAGTCACTAGGGAGAAAAGAAAGTAGATTCTACCACTATTTATAAAGCACTGTGCTCCGTGATGCAATCATTTACCACATTTCTTTCTACAATAGGAACATAAAAGCTCAAAATATGATTAGTAGCTTTTTAGCATATCAATTTTAATGGTGAAATACTTTAGATATGTAGATATAAACAACAGACACAATACAATGTCATCATACTATTTGATATCAGTAATTTAAAAGATTTGCTTCAGATTTCTATATGAAATGTACATACAAGCATGTCTTTATATAGAGAGCTAACCATAATGTTTCATTAAAATTAATATATTCTATTCCAATAATATTTTGACTACTATTACATATGAGTGTATACTTAAAAAGTTATGTCTTAAATGTTTCTAAAAATACTATCAGACTTGATGTACCCTTTTACATTTAAATAACATATTTTTTAAATGTAGCCTTGTTAATAAAAGTAGTTCTGTTTCATTTATTTTAACTGTTACACTGCTTTCCATCAATATATGAATTACCACAGTTTATGTATCTGTGGGTTTTGCCAGATGCCTTTTATTAGGTTACAGTAGATAACGTCTCCTGCAGCTAGGATAAAAGTCAGGCAAACTTACACCCAGTATAAAAGATACAGGTTTCCTATGCCCACGATTTCTCTCCTATAACACAGGACAGTGTAAGTGCGGGTGTCATGATGACCTGTGGAAAATGAAAAATTAGAGTTCTAGCTTGTTCTCTCTGTGGGAATTCAATCTAGGATCAACTATTTTCTTCATTAGGAGTAGAAGGGGGATAGTTTACCTGCCATGGGGCTTTATTTGGGGGAATCTATTGTCTAAATTGTGGGAATAACTTTCTAGAAGAGGTTGAAATTTACTTTTGCCAGACACATCAGTGTATTAATAGATATGGATTAACATTAATGTTGATTTTGTGACTTGGCTATTCTAAGCAAGAAATGTATATTCAAACTTTAAAACTACGCTAAATGAAAGCCCAAGATTTCTATTTTTAAAGTTAAGGTATTTTATTGGCCTGAGACCCAGATCTCCACAGACATCAGTTTCCTTTCATCTTCTTGCATCTGTAAACATGTCTCCTGTGGAAGTCCTTCAGTGACTGGGTAAACTTTTAGGGATCTCAGGTTTTGCAGAGGACTCAGTTCCAATTTCACACCTCAAAAAGGAACAAGACCTGTAACAAGGTAGGCACAGAAATCCAATTCCTAAGCAGAAGCAGCAGCAGCAGCTCAATATTTAGTCTTCAAGATTTTGGTCCCACCTTCAGTTTAGGCACCATGGAGATTCATTTCAAATGTCTCTAAAGGGCTATTAAAATGTTTGATTTCCCCATTTCCAAAAAATTTGACTTTCCCAATTTCCAAAGAGTTTATAGTTAATAGCCATGATTACTTAAGATTTTTAGTATGGAGAAGAGAGATTCAATAATAGTTATAAAGGTTGGCAATAAAGCAATAATGGGCTACTTTACCTTTTTTCTCTAAGAAGAAACAAAAGCTATACACATGTTTCTTTATTAAACGTGTTCCTGAAGGATTACCTTTAAAACTTACACTTACGAATACATTAAGACACAAAAACTGATTCTAACTACGTAGCTTCCTTTTTTATTTTAATCAATGACTATAAAGTGAAATGCTGAAAAAGGTTAAACTAAATTTTTCATAATATCAAATTTCATTTAGAAAAGTAACAGCACTCTAACTATAGTGCATGAGATGGGCCTTAAAGTATTTGTTATAGAAACAATTTATTATAAAGACATTTACCATATTAGAATTTGTCCTGTAAATCATTAACATTCTTTCCCATGTAAATCAATCTTCAACTACCTGATAATATCAAGTAGCATACTTTAGCTTCAATAAAAAATAACATTTAAGAATACAGTGTGTCAATATAAAACTTTCTTATAATGTTTCTTTTAAATTATTTATTTATTTATTTTATTGTTTTTGACACAGAGAGAGAGAGAGAGAGAGACAGAGACAGAGACAGAGAGAGAACTGAACTGGGGGAACTCCCCAGTTCAGCATATGGGTCCGCATGGGTCGGGGCCGGGATTCGATCCTTGGTTCCCGGTGCTGCAAAGTGAGCGCTTAACCTACTGAGCCATCCCAGCTTCCCCTACATTTTTAATATAATAAACATAATAAAAATTTACCAGCGGTGACTTGGTAGTTTTTGAATCTTCCAAAATTTTTCTTTCATGTAGATTGCTAAATTCCAAAGATTCTTTGATATCTTGAGATGGGTTCTCCTTAATGGAAGGTGTTTCTAATTCTACACTTGCCAAAGAATCCTTGCTGACAAGTGATATGCAGGAATCACCAGACTCTTGATTACTTTCCATATCCATACATTTCTCTTTGAAATGTCTTTTAAGAAAGCTGCTTTCTCCTAATTTTTCAACAGCAAGAGAATAAGCATCAGTATCCACAATGTTGTTAAATTTTACATTTGAAGTCCCTGTTGTCAAAAATACACATTTATAAAAGTTTTATAAATAAATTTAAACAAACAAATTGATTAATCTGTTCACAAACCAAATGTTCTGTGGTGTAAACCTGTATCAATAAACACTATATTGTCAACATTTCTTTAGTGAGTTCTCAGTGTTAAAATACTTTCACTCTCTTTATGAATATGTTCATAAATGCTCATGTCAGTTTACTTATAAATTCAAACCTCAATGAGCTAGACTAATGGAAGGAGGCAAAATTTCATTTTGTAATGAAATCTTGAAATTGATGCAAATTTTTATTCAGCCTGTGGTTCAATTCCCACTTTCCTACCTCCTCTCCCACTCAAGTTTTACAACAGCAATTTATGAGAAATAATGCAGAGGAAAACTTACTTCCACATTTTACCTCTCCTCTTTAGCATGCTTAGTGTTGAGGGGAGGCCAAAGGGAACTGTACCAGATGAAAGAGCAACAGGTAGTGGTACACAGAATGTTTAAGCTGGGACACCTGACTCTGAAAAGCTAAAATTTTGCAAAACTATAGCAGTCACCACCTTATTATGTCTGCTTTTATAAATCACTTGATTTGGGTTACTGGTTTCAGCCTGGTTACATAAGGGATTCATCTTAAATGGTCAGTGTATGGGCCAGACCCAAACTAGAAGCTGGGAGTGGGACTCAAGCAATTTATTATTGTTGCTGTTCGTTCATTTGTTTTCTCTCTACCAAGTTCTCCAGGTGAATACAACCTGAAACATTGGTCTGGATTTTCTGAAGAACAAAAATTCTTTAACAATTTTTGCACCACATTGCTTTCATTTTAAATAAAAATGTATATATACCATTATTCAGATTGAATATACATAGCTTCATCTGATTATTTCTTATTCTTTTTCCAATATAAGTGGTTTATCTCTATAAATACACTATGTAAAATTGTAGAGGCTATGACTAAAATAGATTCCAGTAATGTAAATACTGCCATGCAGTTCTAAGGACTGACTTGCTGCAATCAAATGTTTATATAGCTTGGCAATTACACATGGTATTTAAAACTCCCACTTCCAAAAACTATCAGTTATTAAATTGCACAAGTACTATGAGAAATGCAATAATTTGTATGTGATAGAAATACTTTTATAAAAAAATCTTTATAAAGGCTATTTAATGAAACTTCCACAATAATGCTCTCTCCTTCTAAACAATAGAAATAATCTGTTTGTTGGGGTTTTTTTTGTTGTTGGTACAAATACATGCTATTTCCTGTATGTAAATGTCTACAACCAATATCTAAAATATTTTTGCACATTTGTGAAATTCCACTATCAACGTCTACTGTGCTTAAAGGATGACAAAACAGCCTTTTAATAATGTTTCAAATGTAATGCAGAAAGTACAGGTATGATTTAATTTATTTGATTCATTGGAAGCCCTATTAAATTATAAAAATTAGATGTCTTGGTTCAACATTCAAAAATTAATTAATCTATTTGGTCACATCAACAGGCTGAAAAAGAAAAATCACAGGATTATATCAACAGATGCAAAAGTACAGCAAATTCCACATGCATTTATAAGAAAAACTCAGCAAACTAGAAATAAATATCCACAACTTGATAAAAAAAACTAACAACAAAATATACAAAATATATTTTATATTATATTTAATGATAAACTAAAAGTTTTACCCCTAAGATCAGGAACAAGGCCAAGAAGTCACCTTTTACCCTTCTTTTCAATACCTAACTGAAATTTGGTCTAACACAATAAAACAAGAAAATAAAATAGAGCATACAGATGAGGAAAAAAAAAATCTGATTTTGTTTACAGATGGCATGACTATCTATGTAAAAATACAAAGGAATCAGGGAAAGCCGGGATAGTTCCATGGGTTAAGTGCTCACCTTGCAGCCCCGGGGACCGAGGATCGAATCCCGGCCCTGGCCCATGTGGACCCATATATTGAACTGGGAAGTACCCCCATTTTGGTTCTCACTGGGGTGAGACCCTGGCCCAGTTCCTACCCTGTGCAGTCCCTCACCCACCTGTGGAATAAAACTATGTGGAAAAACCAATTATGTGCAACTATGGAGACTGTTCTGGGCTCTCCCCCTTCTCTCTGTCTCCGTATATCTCTCTCTCTCTGTCAAAAACAATAAAAATAAAATATATCTATATATATACAAAGGAGTCAGAAAAAAAATACTTTGCAAGTAATTATTGCAATGTGGTAAGATATAAGGTCAATATACAAAAGTCAACAACTTTTCTATATACCAACACGAGCAAATGGAACTTGAAATTAATAACAAAATACCATATACATTAGGATCAAAAAATGAAATACTTAGGTATAAATCTAGTAACATATGTATAGAAGTATATTAGTAAAACTAGAAACCTTTGAATTAAGAAACTAAAGAAATAAATAGATAGATATTCCATGTTCATGGATAGGAAGAGTCAATACTGTCAAGATGTCAGTTTTTCCAAAATTTATCCATAGATTACATGGAATCTCAATCAAAATCTCAGCAAGTTATTCTGTCAATATTGACAAACTGATTCTTAAGTTTATATGGAGAGGCAAAAGACCAAGAATAGCCAACCCAGTAATGAGAAAGAACAAAGTCAGAAGACAAACACTATACAACTTCAGGAATTACAATACAACTATATTAAGACAATTTGGTCTTATCAAAAGTATAAAAAATAGATTAATGGAATAGAACAGAAATCCATAAATAGAACCATACAAATATAGTCAACTGAACTTTGACAAAAGAGCAAAGGAAATACAATGGAGAAAAATAACTCTTTTCTACAAACGGTGCTAGAATAACTGGACATCCATACGCCTCCAAAATTAATCTGGATACAGAACTTACACCATTCACAAAAAATAATTAAAAATGAATGACATACCTAAATGTAAAAGGCAAAACACAAAACTATGAAGCTCTAAACATAAAAGAAAATATGGATGATCTTAGGTAATATAGTGATGACTTTTTAGGACACAATAGAAAAGGCAGGATCCAAGAAAGAAATAATTGATAAGCTGGACTTTACATTAAAATTAAAAACTTCTGTTTTACAAAAGACAAACCCTGGAGAATGAGAAGACAAGCCACAGACTTGGAGAAAAAATTTACAATATGTATCTGATAAAGAACTGTTATCCAAAATATACAAAAGAATTATTAACTCTCAGCAGTAAGAAAATGGACAATTCAACTAAAAAATTTTTAAAATGGGCCAAAGACCTTAACAGACACCTCATTAAAGAGAACAAACTGATGGCAAATATGCATATCAAAAGATGTTTAACATGTTATTAGGGAATTTTAAATAAAAACAATGAAATACCACTATACCATTATTTGAATGGCTAAAGTTTGAAACACTGACTAAACCAGATGCTGACAAAAATATGGAGACCAGGAACTCTCATTCATTGCTGGTGGGAAGGCAAGATGGTATAACCACTTTGGATAATTTCTTATAAAACTAAATATATTCTTTTTTTTATTGTTTTTTTATTGTTTTTGACAGAGAGAGAGAGAGAGAGAGAGAGAGAGATACAGAGACAGAGAGAAGGGGGAGGGCCCCAAACAGTCTCCATAGTTGTTCATCATTGGTTTTTCTATATACCGTATTTTTCTCTCCATAAGATGCAAGTTTCCTGCCTGCACCCACTCTCCTTCCATGCAGTCCCTGCTTTCTGGTCTGGCTGCACACTTCCCCACGGCATCAAGGTCCCCAACGTGCACTCTTTTTTGCAGTATTTGCTCCATAAGACGCACACACTTTTCCCTCCATTTTTTTGGGGGGGAAAGTGCATCTTATGGAGCAAAAAATACGGTAGATTCATTCCACACGTGGGCGCGGGGCTGCACAGGGCAGGAACTGGGCCGGGGTCTCACCCTGGTGAGAACCGAACTGGGGGCACTCCCCAGTTCAGTATATGGGTCTGCACAGGCCGGGGCCAGGATTCAATCCTCGGTCCATGGGGCTGCAAAGCGAGCGCTTAACCCACTGAGCCATCCCAGCTTTCCCTAAACATATTCTTGTCATGTGATCCAACAATAATGATTCTTAGAATTTCCCAAATGAGCTGAGAACTTAAGTCCAAACAAAAACCCACACATAGATGTCTACAGCAGTTTTATCATAATTGCCAAAACTTGGAAGCAACCAAGATGTCCTTCAATAAGTGAGTGTATAAATAAATTGTGGTTCATCCAGACAATGTAATATCGGGGGGGAGGTGGGAGTGGGCACCAGATATATGGTGGTGGAGGGGGACCTGATTCTGGGAGGTGGGCACATAATGCAATGCATGGGTGATGTGATGTGGACTTATACATCGGAAAACTATCTAATCGTTACCAACCAATGTAACCCCATTAAATTTAACAATAAAATAAAATAAAATAAATGAGCCCTAATACAATGTAAAGATATAGAGGCACCTTTAAATGTGTATTACTAAATGAAAGAAACCAATCTAAATAGATTGCATACTGTATGATTCCATCTATATGACATACTTTTCCAGAATGTCAAATCTAAGGACAGTAAAAAGATCAGTGGTTTCTGGGGGTTAGGAGGGAAGGAGTTATTGAGAAGGCAAAGCACAGAAGATTTTTAGAGCAGTAAAACAAGTCTGTGTGATAGTATAACAGTGGATACATGTCATTATACATTTCTCCAAGACGATAGTGTGTACAATACCAAAAATAATTCCAATGTGAATTAAAGACTTTGGGTGGTCACTGTGTGTGAATATATGTTTATATGTTTGCTGATTGTAACAAATGCACTACTTTGGTTTGGGATGTTTATAGTGGGAGAAATCAGCAGAGGATATATGGGAACTCTCTGTAATTCCTGCTCAATTTTGCTATGAACCTAAAACTGCTTTAAAAATAACAAAGTCTATTTAAATAAATTAAGCTTATTTAAAATAACACTTAATAGGCATTATATTCACCAGCTTTCAAAGACAACTGGAACACCATACTCCAGATAGGTCAAAAAATACATCTGGATGAGATATGGAACCCGTAAGGCCCTAAATTCCCATGTGGGTAAATTTTCAATCAATTTTTTCCTGAACACTAAATTTTCTAGGTTTAAAATGAACAGCATAATAACAAAATTTTTATACATTGCAATATTAGTTTTATTAAATTATTGACATTTCTTATTAATAACATTAAGCAACAACAAAATGTTACCTTCTGAGTTATCTTCACAATAAGGAGAGCTATCGCTTAGATGAAGATGTAAGAGGTCTGTTTTTCCCTTCATGAAAACATGTTGATGGATCTCGTTTTCAAACAGAAAAGTATTCTGATAATTATGAAGTGTGCAACTTTCATGTTTATGAACAAGCAAAAAAATAGTTGAAAAAGATATTTAAAAAAGTAAAAAGTCTCACTTTATTAAAACAAATAATAATAAAACTTTAACAGTAGTATTCACATTAATTTAATACTTGTTTTAATTTTTCCATGGACACATTCTAAACTTCAACTAACTAAATAATATTATGGATTTAAAAGAAATAAACAATTGGGTTAAATTCTGATTTAACTACAATATCTCAATTGAAAGTTTCATTTTTAAAATATTCTGAACATTGGTTACATTTGTTCCTATATTCTTTCTTATAAAAAGCTTTGCGTGGCATTCATGTTTCGTTTAATAATGATTACTATATATAAGCATAGTTACAAATAACATATTTTCTATTAATTGAATAGCATATTTAATAATACCGATTTATGTAAGCTCTACACAATACCATTATACAAACTCATGGATTATGTTTAACCAAAATGTCTTGTGTCACAATTCTTTATGATTCTTTTAAAAACTAAAAAGCTCTATGGTCACCTCCAAACCGAAGATAAAAAATTATTCCCAAACCATGATAAGTAACTTTCTCTGCTTTCTCTAATATCATACATGGAGGCCAAAGCAATGATTTGTGATAAGATACACTGTAAAAGAATCAGATTAGAGCAGACATGCCATTCATTTCCTTGGAGATATAGTAGTGGATATAAACCTCTTATCTGCTGACCAGAAGGTTGTCTTTTGCCTTTTGTCAAAATGCCAAATGTCAAAAGAACATTTGCTGCTAAGTATGTAGGTCTATGTGTCCTAACATGGAGTTTTTCAGATCTGAGGTCATCACTTTGGCCATCACTGTTTTAAAATGCAGAGAGGGGCCTAAACTTATTTTAACATATAAACCAGGGATGTACAAACTTTTGGCTTCCCTGGGACACACTAAAAGAAAAATTGCTTTGGGCCACACATAAAATACACTAACACTAATGACAGCTGATGAGCTAAAAAATAAAATTGCAAAAAAAAAAAAAAAAAATCTCAAAATGTTTTAAGAAAGTTTACAAATTTATGTGTACATTGGGCTGCATTCAAAGCCTTCTTGGGCCACATGCAGCCCACGACCACAGACTGGATAAGCTCAATATAAACAAAGAATTGAGAGGCTACTTCATAGAAACTTCATTCTGCTGTTTGGTCAATTTAATACTTTGTTGTCAAAACATCTTGAAATCTTAGCTAATGTTTCAACAGCAAAGGCAACTTGAAGTAATGTTTAACATTACCAATAAATACAGCTATAATTCATTTACTTAATTTATCACACAGTAAAATCTGTTTAGAAAGTAATCTATAGTTTGAAAGCTCTTTTTGTCTCTCAAACTAATCATTAACATATTTGTTTTTATTTTGGGTTGATAGCAAACTAACGTGAGAAAAATTCAAAGAGTATCTTTGGAGAAAAGAAGAAAGCTCACATGGAATATATCAGCCTTGGCCAGCTGTTTCACGTACTAACAATTCCTAAATTCAGAAGCATTTATTTAATAATACAGATTTAGTAGTAGGTTAGTGACAAAGATGTTTTTAGTTCTCTGGCCAGCACATTATAAGCTTATTCTATGTATGCATTAGATAAGAGTATAAACTATCATTATGTACATTCTAATTATTGAATGCTTACAAATAGTAGCAGTATTGTATGCAAATTTAAACATGGCTGTAGTAAAACACACTGTAACAGTAAAAATCTCTTGTTTTTTACATCATAAATTTCTCATTTAAACAGACAGTAATTTGTGTGGGTTTTTAACACACAGCAAAAATGAATTAGAAAGATCTTACCTTTGTTGGCTGTCTGCATCAGCTAGTTCAACTTTGTAAGGCACGATACTTCCTGGCTCTTCAAATTTGTCTTCATAAGTCTTATTAAACGCATGTTATATGATATTAGTATGTTCAATAACTGTATTAGACATTAACCAGCTAACATGTGGGTGATATTTAGAGAATTTCCTCTCTACAAATAATGTCAGGGACTCTCTGACTATAGGCCATAAAACCTGAGTTTCAGGACAACCCAACAAATTCAATAGATATTTGATGAAGGCTTTTGCTCTTTCAGTTATTTTATCACCACTATCACTCCCAGAACCAACAATAACATCTTATGAGGGGAAGCCGGGATAGCTCAATGGGTTAAGTGCTCACTTTGCTGCCCCGGGGTCCGAGGATTGAATCCTGGCCCCGGCCTGTGCAGACCCATATGCTAAGCTGGGGTATGGCCCCCAGGTTGGCTTTCGCCGGGGCGAGCTTCCCATGCAGGTAGGCCCTGGGCCCAACTCCTGCCCTACACAAACCCCCACCCACCTGTGTGCAATGAAACCATGTTGAAAATTGATGATAAACAACTATGGAAAATGCTCTGGGCCCTCCCCCATCTCCTGCCTTTCTCTGTCTCCCACTCTGTCAAAAACAATAAAAATAAATCTTAAAAAAGAAACAAACAAACAAAAAAATTATGTTTATTATTTTCTAACTACTAAGTGCCAAGTACATTGATGACAGTGATGATTTTATTTCTCTGGTCAGCATGTTATAAGCTTATTTGCATCAACAATTTAATAATAAGCATATAGACACATATACACATGTGTATTTATTTAATAGCTTAAGTTTATCCAGAGGAGAAATAAAAATGTTGCTTGGTACATGTGTGCATTCCCATACACACACACACACACACACACATACAGCAAGAGCTTTTAAACTAAAGAAGATGAAAGTAGCATTTAGTAAGGTACTTCACATGTTTTAGTATTTTGTGACAACCACAGTAATATAAACATTAAGGACAAGCTGTATATTCAACTAGTAGATGACTAGAAAGTCAAATATCCTGAGTTTGTCACAACTTAAACATTTAGGATGGAGTTCTAGTTCTAAATGGCTGCAGCTTCAGCTGATTGATTCTACTTATAGTATTTTGGAGGTTTGTATTCAAGTTATTATAACAAGTCCCTTTAATTTCACACTATTTTTCCTTTAAATAAAAAAATATTATATTAAATGAGATTCAAAAATTAAATATATAAAAATTTATTAAACACTCTATGAGACCAATCTCTTTTCAAAAGCCTGATAATATAAAGAACTAAGTAAAATAAACAAAAAATTATATTTCTATCAGTTAATAACATAAACAGTCTTTTCATCTATATTACAGACTTCAAAACAATGAAACAATATCAATTCAGAAATTTGATGCTACATTAAAATAATACTGTTTTATTACTATCAGTATGTTTAAGTTCAATCATTTATAAATTTCCTACTAAAGTATGTTGAATAAAGAAAGAAATCTTGTTGAAAATAATATATAGTTGTAACTATATGTTATAAATTTTCTGTTTGTTAAGTGATATGAGTGGTCATTATACACTTACATCATCCAGTTCAACTATTTTTAAAGATAGTTGGGATCTCTCTATGCTGAATTCTTCATCTGACAGAAAATGAGCTGGGTGTTGTACTTCAACTAGGAAATAAAGTTAGAAAATAATATCATCAAAGAATATATTTTACCTGATAATTACCTATCTTCAAAAAAATAGCCAACAATAAAAGAATAATGTTCTCCTTTGCACCCAAACAAATGTATAAATGCTGTCAATTTTCTTAGTTCAAGTAAAATACACATTTTCTTAATACTCACTTTTTTGATGAAACTAAATTACGGCACTGTAAAATCTAGAGAAGCGGAAGAAGTGTGCCCATGATTTTGATGTGGAAATAAAGGATAGATCATTCAATTGAGAATGAACTAGTAAGTAAAACCAAAAGCTGACATTGGGGAATGCTCAGTGTATATATTTTGAAATAATAAATTTGAAAATATCTAATAAAGGCTGAACTAACCATCGCTCTCTTCATTATATTCATGCTGAGAACACGGCGCCTCACTAGTGGTCATACACTGAGGTATGAATGTATCTGGTAACATGTTTTGAAGTTGCTCATGTGGAGTTCTACAAACAAGAAAGAAGCAATTAAAGACTAAAATACATTATTAAAACTTCTCACACAAGATCTTGATTTATGTCACAAATGAGTAACTCTATAAAATTAATAAGAAAACCATAGCTGTACATCTAATTCATGGAAGAAAAGTATGATTGCATAACAGAATCTTAATCTACTAAAATAATTTTGTAAATCAAATTAACATCACACAAGACTTTTTAATTGCATGTCCTACTGTTTTTCATTTAGGATGAAAAGTAAAGTTATGACAGAAGCCAGTGTTCTTTAAAAAGCCACATGAAGTCCATTAAACATAGCACACTATTTAGAAAGCTCATTTATGGATGTGTGTTTTGTCTCACATCTTTGGCATTATGTTGATAAGTTCTAAGGAAGCATGAAGACTGTTTACACTTCCACCAAGCCAATATGGTAATAAAATAAGATCTTATGATATGAATAGGAAGTGTTCTAACTGTGGCATCTATCACCCAATTAACAATTTCAGATGGAAGGCAGCAAAGCAGAGGGATTCTCAGGAATCAAGAGGGCATCTGGTTAAAGAGGATATTCCCAAATTACTGGGTAACTGGTCACTGTTTAATGACGAAGAAAAATAGCTACAGCCCTCCTAGGTCATGCAAGCCCATGAGGTTCCCATATAGAAGTCTGATAAGGATGCCATCATTTAATTAAGCAATGAGATATATTAAAGAGTAAATATTAAAGTCAAGTCGGCACCTGATCACCAGAAATCCCTTTCCAATTTGGTAGGGATAATATACTGTACTAAAAATTCAATCATAGATACACATAAGTGCACCATTATATACATAGTTCTTCATGCAGTAAAAATGAACCTAAATTTATGAGTAAAGCCCTCAACCAGAAACTTATAGAGCTTAGATAATGAAGTACTGGAGCTAAAGGAGCCCTATAGATTGTTTTTTCTAAACTCAATGTTTTGCTGATGAGAAATGTGAACCAAAAGAATCTAAGTGATTTGTCCATGACTAATTGACTAGTTAGTCAATAAACTAAGTTTCATTCTGGATATTAAAGCTTGGCATCAATGCTTTGTTAGAAGATTATGCCAAGAAGAAACTGGGATGGCTCAGTGGGTTAAGCGCTCACTTTGCAGCGCTGGGGACCAAGGATTGAATCCTGGTCCCGGCCCATGAGGAACCATATGCTGAACTGGGGAGTTCCCCCAGTTCAGTTCTCTCTTTGTCTCTGTCTCTGTATCTCTTTCTCTCTCTCTCTCTCTCTCTCTCTCTCTCTCTCTCTCTCTCTCTCTCTTGTCAAAAATAAATAAATAAATAAATAAATCTTAACAAGATCATGCCAAATAAAGAATAAAATACATTTTAAAAATGAGTTACCGCACCAAATTTTCCTCAAAATT
>PVKE010031208.1:0-19175 GCA_004027555.1 Craseonycteris thonglongyai
CTTCAGTGCATAGTTATTTCTATTTTACTTTTTGACAGATAGAGAGAGAGACAGAGACAGAGACAGTTAGAGAACCAAACTGTGGGAACTCCCCAGTTCAGCATGTGGGTCCTGCCTGGGCCGGAGCCGGGATTCGATCCTCGGTCCTCATGGCCTCAAAGTGAGCGCTCAACCCGCTGAGCCGTCCCGGCTTTCCCCTGTCACCTTCTTGATAGACAACATTTCTCTCATAACAACGGTGTAATGAAGTATTCAGTGTTTAGCTCATGATAGCATATCCCTTTCTTCATAGCTGATTTTGTCTCTAATGAAGTATCAGCCATCAGATATTATCACCCACCAGATTCCTTGGCTAGTCTTTTCCTACACTGCACAATCTGACAGATTTGTTAATTCTAAAGAGAACTAGGTTCTCAGGCTGATTTTTCTTTCTATTTTACTCTTCATTTCTTTTTGTTTTTGTCATTTTTAATCTGTATTTTTACTCCTTGTTTGCGAGTTGCACTATTTTCAGCAACTGTCAAGTTTTCCATTAAAGCCTGCTTGCAGAAGTGAATAGCTAGCTTGCTGGCGTTTCTCTTTCATTTTTTTCAACTCAGAGCTCAACATCTTTTAGAGATGCCTTTAAAAAATAGTCAGTGAAATTTATCTATCTCCTAGTTTCTGATAACGAAATAACATTGATTACTTGGGTATTTTCAAGCATAACACTTATTTCCTAAATTGACACACAGATTAAAATATTCAAGTAGGAGCAATTTTTCAAAGCATGCCTTGAAAAATTCCCCTTATCATTAAACCGTACTATTCATGTGAAATTATTGCTGCTTTTGGTTGCTTAAATAATTAGAGATAACATCATTATCAGAGGGTATACATTGATTTCACTGGATGCTTCAGATGTGGATATTTTAGAAAAGAAAGACTGCAATGATAGCTAACATGAATATGGAATCAGAGATACCTGTGAATAAAAGCTATTCAAGCCAAGGTAGGAGAGAAAGGAGTAAGGAGAAACTCCAAAGGGAGGAAACTGAACCTGGAGAGCAGAGAGTGAATAAGGGATTCTAGAAGGTTGATGTTCAGTTTTATTAAGTTTAACAAGCATATAGTTAGGGTTTATTATATACTAGGTCCTGTGTTAGGAATTGAGGCTAGGTGGGTGACTATAATATGGTTTCAATCATTAATTATACACAGTTTGGTGTTTCTAAAAGATAAAATATATAGGAAAGGGAAATGGAATGACTAGTTTTAAAATCAATTTCAGCATATTAAATTAGGATTCCTTCATAGGTCATTTCAGGAGTGACACCGTTTTATTTTTAATATCTGATGAATTTGGTATATGAAAATATAGCACTTCCTGTCAAAGAGGATATGTTTTAGACTCCCTTGTCTCCCATGCCTCTCCCATGAATATCCAAACATCACGTTATAAATTGTAAAGCAGTTCACTGTATCGTTTTTAATGTAGGTTTCTTATAAAACATGACAAATGAAAATCTCTTTAAACTGTCAGTTTGTGATGTGCCTCTTTGTGAGTGATGCTAAGTTTTCCTGAGAGCAAGCATAGATGACTTCTTTACTTTGATTTTCTTTTTTAAAAAAATTTGGAAAAAATTTTGCTGGTTAGCTTAGACATCAAAGGAATGTTTGAGGAGCAGACACAAACTTCTGTTTCCTGTAGAAGTAGAGCCATATTTGCTTTTGTTTATCCAGTGCTTTCTTTAGGGTGAGCATCATATGCATCGTGTATTTATTTAGTGATCGAGTTTATAGTTTATTTTTGAACTGAGTTAGGCATAAATATAATCACATACCATAATAATTTTTATATTAATCTTTTAGGGCCGTGGTATTCCTGGACCTCCTGTGAGTATCATCTCTTGGCTTATTTTTACACAGTCTATACAAATGGCTTCTTTCTCGTATCCCAACCTTTCTCTCCAACTTACATTCAACCTAGTGATGTTTATAGTGATCCATCTGCGTGGTCTTAGGTAGGCTGACCAGACGTACCATTTTAAATGGGGCAGAAAACAGTGGTACGTCCTCATGGTCAGCCTACTGACACCTTGAATTTACCCAGTGAGACTAGGCTGATCATACATGCCGTTCGAGATGAAACACTACTATTGTTTTCTGTCCCATTTAAAATAGTATGTCTCGTCGGCCTAATCTTAGGTACCGGTAGCTGCCATGACTGCACTCCCATTATGCTAAACACAATATTTTATTAATGTAAGAAATTTCTGTTTTGTTTTAAGTAATGAAAATTTGTTCAAATGAGTTATTGTTTCATGGGAAACCAAAGCTAGCACAGATACATAATTTTAAGTCAGTTGTTTATAATTTTGGATGTCATTTGTGATACATTGTAAAAATATTCACAGATCACCATATCCCTTTAATGTGTTGACTTCAGGGTCCTCCTGGGGCATCAGGTCTCCCTGGAGAGCTTGGCCGTGTTGGACCAATCGTGAGTACCACTGTGCCTTTTGATAAACATTTGCTGATTTAAAAAGCAATGTTATAGTGTTGCCTCAAAACAACAAAACAAACAAACAAACAAAAAAGAAAAACAGACAGTGTTATCAGGGAAAGCAAATTGCCCAAATTGTATGGTTTTCCTTGCAAATCTAAAAATGGCCTATGAATTTCATTCCAGTTCATAATATTGATGGGAACCAGAGATAATAATGCTATCTCATTTTTGTAAAGTGATTGGAATTTTCCCCCAAAGTTTTCAGCTAAAATTTTCTTTCCAATTTCTGAAATTAGTGATAAAGTCTAGAAGTGTCACCTCTGTTTTACAGACTTAGTCAAAATTGGGATCCAGTGTCTTTTGTATTAGACGCTCTACAAGAAATGAAAAGTGAATAGCCTAAAATCATTACCATGTATATTTGTGTTAAGAACATTACATTAAAATCAACCAATAAAACTTGAGCTTTACCTGATAAAGAGCTGAACTTTATAGAAGAAACTACTGGTAATAAATGCAGTTGTTAATATTCGACAAATATTTTAAAAATGTTGAAGAAGTAATGTTATGAGGAAGACAGATAATTGTAAACTCATTGAGAGTATGTGCCATGTATTGTATCCCTTTCTTGCTTCTCTATATATGCTTGTTGTTTGACACATTTACTGAACAAATGAATGAGTATGAAATGATTGTAAAGTGAAATGAAATCTAAGATGCTCCTGACCTTTTACAATAGAACATTAAGAAGGAAAACATGTGCCAGGAGTAAGCTCTGGATATTAAGATTAATTGGAATCCATTTAGCCATCTTTGATCTTCTGTCTCAATAGCAAGAGAGTGCAATGACTGACCAAGTGATGGCTTGTGGGTGACTAGAACCAGGGAGAGTCAGGCTTTGAAAAGGTTAACCTTTTGTTTCACAGCTTTAGGCTGGGTGCAAGCCTTATTTATTTATTTATTTATTTATTTATTTATTTATTTATTTATTTGCTATCATTAGGTGGATAGCACCAGCAGTATTGACTGCTCAGTTCCCCTGTAAATCAACTGCAAAAAGATGTCATGTTTCTGGTTTGTTTTCAGGGTAGACAAAATTATCATTCAATAGAGAAGTGGCTTAGCTTTCCCTCCGAGTCTCTTTCGGCCCTGTTTTATTACTTTAGTGAGACTGTAACTCTTTTATTTTTTTGGTTCTGTGCAGCTAATTAGATTTTGGGCCACCTGTTGATTTTAGTGTCAGGTCTATGAGTGGTTGAGCTCTTTAGGGGTTTGTAGTAATAGCATTCTCTCATGCCTCACCAGTTTTATGCAGTGTGTTTTGACATATGTATACCCACTGTGTCACAATTTTCAAATAATTTAGGGTGACCCTGGGAGAAGAGGACCACCTGGACCTCCTGGCCCCCCGGGACCCAGTGTAAGTTATTTGTGGCTCAAATTTCTCTGTGTCTGAGAGTCAGAATTAAAGAAACATTGAATTAAAAAAGAAAATGTCTGTTAATTGAATCATCCTAAAATTCCAAAATAGCTATCATTTTTTCTTCCCACCCATTTAGCACATGGGTTTTTTTAGGTCAGAAAAGTAGAGGAATCACAATAATTAAAAAGATGATTTTCACAGGGAATGGCTTATTCATTATTTTGAATCTTTTGATGCTTGTGATTTCTCAAATGCTCAAAACTTGGACATATGACAGGACATTTCCAAATGAATTAGTGTTTACAAAGGATTTACACAGTAAGCAATTAAAAAAATAGGAGTTTAGGTAGGAGATAACCCATATTTTAAATTTATGATTCAGAGTTCCCCATATTTTCTATTCTGTCTCTCATTTAATCTCCCTTCAATCTCCTGATAGAATCTACTGCAATTTAGGGTGCTCCAGAAGAAATACACCCATGAGCCAAGTTCTTAGAATATTAGCATATTATGTTCTGCTTTTTGTTTCTTATATTTTATTATGCAAATCTAGTTATTATATTGTAAGCAATGAACATTCTATAATTAGTAGGTGTGAATTAAATAGTTAGCTATGTTTTTTAACTTTAATATTTTTTACTTAGGGAACAATCGGCTTTCATGATGGAGATCCATTGGTAAGATTTTTTTCCTTTGAACAAAATACAGTTTTAAGTCAAAGACTGTGTAATCTTGAGATCAATTCTCTTTAAAATTATCTTGCTGGGATATGTTGTGCTTCTGTGTTTTACTTTACTCAGATGGTAGAGCAATTTATAGCACTCGTGAACTTACTAGTAGCTTATGTACAGTAACCATTTTTCATTATAGAAATATCTTTGTTTTCCCAGAATTTTTGTACTTTATGACTAAAGCATGTTTTTCATCAGGGCACCCCAATATTAAAAAGCGTAAGTCAAATGACTGCCTTTGAGACTTGTTTTACTTCTAGAGTAATACCGTAGTCAAATGATGTTGGTAAACTGCACTAAATGCAATTTTGGTCCATTTCGTGAGGAGCTGAGAACCTCAGAATAGAGGAGTCTAGTGGAGGAGGAATAAGGGAAAAGGATTAGGTCATGTTACCATGGGTTGTCTGGATACATTTTATTTCTTTAATAAATTAAATCTTAAAAAAGTGTGGCAAAATATTAACATTTATTATTAAATCTGGATGGTGGTTTACATGGGGAAATGGTTTTGTTATATTCTGTATTTTCTGTTGGAAATGAAATAAAGTAAAAACGTAAAGGGTTGTTCTGAATTATTTAATGACTATAATTGCATTGAGGTTCCATAACTAGAATTCCTAAAAAAAAAAATACTATTTTATCGTAAAGTGAAGGTTCTCGTTTATGTACTGTCTCTCCTGCTCTTTGGCAGTGTCCCAATGCCTGTCCACCAGGTCGCTCAGGATATCCAGGCATCCCAGGCATGAGGGTAAGAGAATAATTTCAGAATTTTATTTTCAAGAGTGATATGCATAGCAAAAACAGAGCCTTTCCTTTAAGTACTGGCCTTCCTGGTGCAGAGATCCCACTTGATGGATTAGGCGAATCTGTTTGCTTCTTCTGATGGCTTAGTCTGTGGTCCTTATTCAGTCTTAGAAATTTCTGGGGCTCCCTGACTGATAGGTCTTCTTGCTGAGACATAGATATTGGATTATACAGTGCTTCTGTTGTTCAGGGGAAAAAATACCCATAAAATATATTGGATTGAGAGACTTTCATACATCTAATTAAGGTTCAGAAATTTGCCTCCTACAAGGAGGGGGTGGGGGTTGTGCACATAATGTATTTGAAACTGTCCTAGTTAAAAAAATATGGAGAAACTACAAAATAGGCAAAAAAAAGGCTTTTTAAGATCATTTTTTTCCCTCTCACTCTGACTTCATAATTACTTCAAATTTCCCTTAAAAAACAAACAAACAAACAAACAAACAAAAACAAGATGCTGGGGTTAGAGGTCTTTCTCTCTCTAGTCTATGATTTTGAAGTGATTTTGAAAAAGTCACACCAATGGAGTTCTGCTATGATCTGAAAGGCCCCAAGGAGCTAGTTTTCCAGTTCTGGTTTTCTCTCAGTTTAGTTTTGGTGGACTCCCTCAGCAGCAGAAAATTTGAGCCTGGATTGGTGTCTTATATTTCACAGATATTTGCACTCTTGGAACAAGAAAGGCTCTGAGAATAAAAGCTCTGGTAGACTTAATTTCGGAATGTTCATTTCATATTTGCTGCGTGTTATTGCTGAAAGTGCACATATGCTTAGAACAGGTGTCCTGACAAGAAAAGACAGGGACATTTTCTCATGCTATGCAGCCTTTACTGACTGCTGTTTAGGGATTTCCTTTTGCACTGAACATTGTGTATAAGGAGAGGCAGAAAGCTGTGCATCTGAGGAAGTTCACTTCTTGTACCAGGAAGGAAGTGGGAATGGAGGAGGCAGAAGGGTTTTCATAGCAGCCTCCAGATAGCAGGCAATAGCCAGTTGAGTTCCATCAGAGCTGTCACTTTTAGAATGTAATTTATAGGAAAAGACTTACTGCCCCTAATCCAACTGTGAGACGTTTGGGGTGGAGAGGTCTGGGGACCAGTAGGCAATGCATCCTGTTGCTGAACTAGGTAGTGGAGCTTTTGTTATTCTAGAACAGTGTTTTTCTATTAAATAAAACTGGTATTTATCATATATAGCAGTCATGTAATCTACATGGCATTGGTAATTTAAAGTTATCGCACAACCTTTTTCTTAGCAGCACATTGACACAGATTTGGGGAAGCAAGGTTACTATATCATGTTTCTGGCCACTTTCTATGCCAAGTCCAATACAACAATTTTTTTTATCTATCTATCTATCTATCTATCTATCTATCTATCTATCTATCTATCTATCTAATTTATCTACCTATCATTTATATCTATCTATCATCTACCTATCATCTTTTCATCTTTCTTTCTTTCTATTTATTTACATATTTATTTTTGTATTTGTTAGGGTCATAAAGGGGCTAAAGGAGAAATTGGTGAACCTGGACGACAAGGTCACAAGGTAAGGAAAATGAGTATTTAGTGGATAAATGGTGATCATTTTTACTATAAGGAATTCTGAGGAACAATAAAGCATTATATTTCATTCTTTCTTTTCAAATGATGATAAACAAGTTCTTCATAGATACATCAATAGTCTGGCTAAGAAAATTATTCTAATATTGTTCAATTATAAAAAACAAAGAAAGCACCATATATTTTCATTCTTTTCTGTCTTGCTACCCTTTTCTTTCCTTTCAAATCAATCATGCTCAAGTTTTTTCCTGACGTTTTTGATAGTCAAACATTATTCAGCTGGGTTTTTCACTCCACTAAACAAAATTTTATGACAAGTGTAAAATTTTATGACAAGTGTTGCTGAGACTAGCAAATAGAGAAGTTGGTAATTGGCTGATAGCTTCTCATCTTAAGTTCTGAAATAATTTACCTCTCTATTTCTGATTTATTTCAATACAACTTAGATTTTGACTCATCTGAAAGTTAGAAATAGGAATTATGGTATTGTCTGTATAGAAAAATGCAATCTACAGCACAGCTTGAACTGAGGCTCTCATGCTGTGCAGAAAAACCAAGACTAAAATATAAAGCAAAGTGGCGTACTTGCCCTTTTTTTGTCCATTAGTATAAAGCTCCTTTAAAGTGTCTTAAGAATTTGATTCCCTGTATAGTAGAATTTTTGTCCCTGTTAATTCTATAATATTTCTCAATATCAAACTGTTCTTATTAATGCAGCCCCTCTAAATTTCATTGACTATGTCTTTCTACACCTTTATTGGGTAGTGGCAGAAGATTTGTCTTTTTCTTTGGATATTTAGAGCTGGAGAGACATTTATTATTATCTTCAAGCATTAATAACAAAAAATCAGCCTGCTGAACAATCACAGGAACTCAGAATAAATAAGTCAATATTCTATACCTTATTACATTTATTTTTAAAGTTTATTTTATTACTTGGGCTTTGAATAATGAAGGCATTTTGTTTACCTAGAATATAACAGCAGGTTTCTTAAGGTCTAATTGGAAAAATTAGAAAAAGTCAAGAACTTTGGAAATTTTTCTGCATGTTCATTCTTCCATTGAATGTTAAAATTCATAAACTCAACAAATGGGATGCCGGAATAGCTCAACAGGCTGAGTACTTGCCTTGTAACTGTGAGGTGCAGGGATTGAACTATGGCACAACTGATAACTTTCAGGATAGTGGTGAAAATTCTCACTTCCCACGTGGGAGGCCTCCAGTTCAGTTCCTGCCCTGTGTAGCCCAATGTCCACCTATGTGGAATGAAACTATGTCATAACTAATGATGTACAACTATTTAGACTACTCTGGGCCCTCCCCACTTCTTTATCTCTATCAACTTCTTTCAAACAGTAAAATAATTTTAAAAACAATAACTGAAAATAACTCAACAAATATTTGTTAAGTACCTGATATTTACTAGTGTTTTATTTTAAGTGCTAGGGGCATAGAAATAAAAATATGTATATGTCCAATCACAGGGGGCTGGCTAAATTAAGTGTGACATAGCCATAGAACAGGATATTTACCCACAAAAAAATAGGTGTGTAAGAATATTAAATTGCACCAAAAGATACTCATGAAGTGATACTCATAATAAAGCAGATATAGATATCTGTTAATTTTGATGCTGCGCATCTCTCTCTTCTTTTGGCAACCCCATTTCTGGGGGTACCTTCTACTCTACCATCCAGTGGGATTTGGGGATGGAGCTATCAATCACAGAATCTCTCTACTCTCCCCAGAAAACCAGTATTTTTGATACCTATACAAGTTAGTTATCTGGACTCTCAAATTTGATTTGGTCTTCAATTAGGAACCTGTAAATTATTTTGGTGTGTGCCATAATTGGCCCAAATTTTCATTTGTAATTGTTGAAAACACCTTTAATTTATTTCCTGTTTGTGTCACCGAAACCTTTTAGTGGTGTTTTTGAAAACTGACATGTGAAAATAGGGTAATAATAGCTTGTAGAATAATGAACCTTAAAAAGGTTAATAAATGCATTGAACTATAAAACTGAAAGCAGAATGATGAAGAATTAAATTAAGGGTCTGAAGTTTGCATTCAGATTCATAATTCTGCCTTGAATTTACTCAAAAAATTAGTTTAAAAAGATTTTTAAAATTGTTTATGATTATAGGAATGAATAGTTAAAAATATTTCAGTAAAATGACAATAATTTGCTACTTTCTAAATTTGTCATTTAACTTTGTGGTTATTGATTAGTTGTGTTCTATTCAACTGCTGGTGAAATATTTAAATCAACTATATTACTCCAAGGTTTTTCAAGAATCTATGGTACTCCAGACCTTGCTAATGAAAACTTACAGTGGACATATCAATCACTATTGGTTTTGTAGTTAGGTAGAGAATTATAAGTAGGACTTAATTATACACATCTGTTGATTATGTACTCCATAAATTACCTAATTCACTGGCATTCCCACTGAGATGCCTCTCCCCTCTGTCAATCATATGTTTCTAGGGAATATTATCTGAATATAATTATGAGACTAAAACCACTATGTAAGCTTTTCATAATTAATTCAAAGATCAAGTCTAAATAATTTAGATACAACCTAGTTATTTGCATCATATGTTCAAATGTTCTATATTAATACTGCTATTAAAATTCTTCTAATCTGGGGAAGCTGGGATGGCTCAGTGGTTTAAGTGCTCACTTTGCAGCATGGGGGACTGAGGATCGAATCCCGGCCCCGACCCGTATGGACCCATATGCTGAACTGGGCTGTGCTTCCCACATGGGAGGCCCCCAGCCCAGCTCGAGCTTTGTGTGGACCCCACCTATCTGTGTGGAACAAAACCATGTTGACAACTGATGATGTACAACTATAGAGACTGCTCTGGGCCCTCCTTCTCTCTGTCTCTCTCTATCTCTCTCTATATGTAAAAAACAATAAAATAAATCTTAAAAAAATTTTCTGAATCTGTGTGTGTATGTGTGAAAATTTCTAAATATGTTATAGTCTGTGGAGCAAGAACATTGTGAATTAAAATGTAATAACCAATAGAAATAGATTTTTATGTAATATTATTTGGATAATATTAAAAATGAAGACCTTTTCTCATGGCTAATTTTATAATTTAAGATATTACCACAGAAATGTATGGAAGTATATCTATTGTAAAAAAAACTCTTGTCAGAGAGAAAATATTACGTAGTAACTTTTTTTAGAATCAATAAAATAATCTCTGTAAGAAGCAGCAGTTGTTTTTGCTTTTGGAATCTATTAACATTTAAAATGCATGAGAGATTATAGAATTAATATCAAAAAGTTAAAACAATTAGAAAAGAATGAAGGGAGATTTCATTGGCAATAGCTACCAAATAGTCAAAATACCTTAGAACAAATTCAAGAAATATTTAAGACTAATATGGAGAAAAGAACAAAATTTTATTGAGAGAAAGAAATATGTCACTAAAGAGAAAGATAAACTGACTTTCAAGGTAAAAGAACTCAATATTGTAAAACTAATTCTCTACATATTAATCTATTAATGTAATGTTTTCCTAATGCAAAGCAAGTAATATTTTTGTAATGAACTGCCTGACAATTCCAAAGTTAGAGTAACTATAAATGGAAAATAAAGGGAAGAAGTTCTTTCTACCTGAGATTAGGATGTATTATAAAATTACAATAATTAAAATGTTGTGGTATTGGTAACATACAACAGATCAGTAGAGAAGACTAAGAAGTTCAGAAACAAGTATATTTAACAATTTAGTATATGTTTAAAGATGAATTATCCAGGCCGTGTGGAGAGAATCTAAGTGATATCAGAGCCAGTGGCCAATTACTAGGAAAAAAGAAAAAGATAGATTTATACATTATAGTTTACATCAAAATAAATTACTGATAATTAAATATTTCTATGTAAGAAATTAAATTATAAAATTAGGAGAAAAAATATTGAGGAATATTTGTATATTTTTGGGTTAGAGAAAGCTTTTCTATGAGTGCTATAAAAGGTATAAGCCATGAAAGGAAGACTGATTTATATTTAAGAAGTTGTATATATTACACAAATTATAAGAATAGTTAAGCCTGAAAGTCATGATTAAATTATCTTGCTGTTTATAAAGAGTTTTAATAGTGTGATACTTTCCTAATAATATCTCCCCAAATATACACACATACTTGGAACATGAATGTGTAATTGTTCTCTCTCTCTCTCTCTCCCTCCTGCCTGCCTTTTTAGAAAATCATCTAAAATATTACCAGTATTTATAGTTGAAAAGTGAAATTTTGATGATTTTATATGTACACTTCTCAATTTTTCTGAATGTTCTACAACTAATAAGATTAATGTAACATAATTTTTGAAAGTATAGTAGAATAATTCAGGGGGTTCCAAGTGAATTTAAAAATTTACTGATTTAGACTAAGCCTATTTCTATGTTCATTTGGTAGAATAACTTTTGGTGTGCCTTTCTGTTGCTTTTTAGGGTGAAGAAGGTGACCAGGGAGGACTAGGAGAAGTTGGAGCTCAAGGACCTCCAGTAAAGTATTTTTTTTAAAAAAACATTTAACTAGGACATGATAATATTCTTTTTTTAATGATGTTTGGAAAATTTTAATTTAGCATTTGGATTAATTGTACTACATTAACATGATATTCTCTATTTTTCCACCAAGGCAGCATTGGGAGATTACTGTTTTTTCAACATAGGAAAGGGTCCCCATTCTATATTCAAACATTGTTTTAAGAGAAAAATTCTACATATAATTACATACATTTATTTACTAGATTTCAATGCTAGGCAATCTGAAAGAAAATACTGAACTCAAGGGGATGATATATATTTTTTATGTTCTGTGTACTGTCACATGATATAATGAGAAAATTTTGTGTATCCTGAATATCTAGCAGTTATGTCATCTACTGGATTTAATGTAGCTTATACCAACATGTAATCATTATAATTAGAACATTCTCAATTGCTCATAATCATGTGTTTTAATAAAAAGTTGGTCCCTAGTGCTTTGACAGATTGCTGCAATAATATGCACAGTGAAGTAATTGGGAGCATCAGCATACTTCAATTTAAAATGTGGGTTGACTCAGAATTTACATTACTTTTGTACATAAAAGCAGAATTGCTATACTTTCTTTCTTGTCACAGTGAGTAATAACAATTATGGAAATAATAATTTCAGAATATCCATTGAACACTGCAGTGAGCCAAGGTATGGCCTATGTAAAAGATAAACTCAGGTTCTGTTCTCAGAAACTAAAGAGTTAGGAAAGACAAACATGGGACCTCACTTCCTTTACTTGCTCTGCTCTCCCTGCAGAACTGGGCATTTATAAAGGACTTGGGGAGCTGTGCAGATTAGTCCTTACAGGAACTTATGGGAAATCAAGCTAAAGGAAATGAGTCAGAGAATCTGTAAGAAATGGCTTCTGCGTTTAAGCCACATGAGAACTTTAAGGGTATTTGAAGGAGTCCAAGGTGTTTGTTCCAGAAATTTGTCTTCCCTGAGCCTTAAGGAGATAGACTCTATTTGGCAGGTGAGAGATACAGATAAATAGTGTAGAGACGTATGCTTTTTTTTTATCTGATGAAAATTTGGTAGGGACTTAAAAAGTTGTTTTTTAAGCCGTTCCCAAAGATCCTCAGAAAAGGATTTTGCACATTAAAAAAATATATTTTCATGGATTAAGGATCTCTATTGGGTGCTATATGGCTCAAGTTGTCCATTGGGGGATAGATATCTTGAGTGTTTGCTGACCTTCTGGTATTAGGGAGTGGATGTGCCAAAATGTTTCTGTAAACTTCACAGATTTTCACTTTTTAAATATGCATCTTTTATGTAACACACATATCTTTAAAAAATGTTTTTTTGAGTAACAAAGGTACAAGACAAACAAAAACTCATAGACACATACAACAGTATAGTGGTTATCAGAGGGTAAGGAGAGAGGAGGGTGGTTGAGGAAGAAGGGAGCATCAAATATATGGTGATGGAAAGAGATCTGACTCTGAGAAGACACTTGAAACCTATATAATTTTACTAACCAATGTCACCACAATAAATTTAGTATTAAAAAAACCCAAAAAACTGGGGAAGCCTGGATGGCTCGGTGGGTTAAGCACTTGCTTTGCGGCCCCAGGGAAGGAGGATCAAATCCTTGCCCTGTGGACCCTTGTGCTGAATTGGGGTGTGCTTCCCATGTGGGAGGCCCTCAGCCCAGGTCCCACCCTGTGTGGCACTCACCCACCTGTGTGGAATGAAACCATGTTAAAAAACTGATGACATGCAACTATGGTAAGGTGACCAGATTTTAACATTGGTAAAGCGGGACACCATTGACTTGCAGGGGGAGGGGGTTATTGATTAAAAATTTGGTCTATCTCCTGCTGTTCCCTAGCTTGTTGTGCATTCTTTCCAAAAATCGGGACTTTTTAAAATGCCTCAGGACATGGGACAAATTGTTAAAAATCTGGACTGTCCCGCCAAAAGCAGGACTTCTGGTCACCTTAAACTATGGAGACTGCTCTGGGCCCTCCCCCTTCTCTCTGTCTCTCTCTGTCTCTGTCAAAAAAATAAAATAAATCTTTAGGAAAAAAACAAACAAACAAAAAGGTGAAAGTACCCTTAAAAAAAAAAAAGAAAGAAAATGTTTTTTGGAACATTTATACATAAGCTCTGTCCTTCAAAGTCGTCGCCCTGATAGACTGACTATACATGGCATTGTTATGTCAGCACTGACTCAAATACTTTTGGAATTCTTTTTGTAGAATTGCCTTCAAAAAAAGCAGTTTTAATCTGATATGGCCATATGTCACATTTTATCATAAGTGGGTATCCTAAGCTGGATCATCCTGCACATTTGTACTTCAGATCATTCCCATATAAAATTAGTGACTGACCTGGGTGCAGAGTTGGCCATGGAATTGCCCCCATTTTCTCTTAAGTGAGAACACAAGGAAATAACTGGCCTAGAGCTACTTTATATTAAGCCAGTTACAGTGGACAGTTAGCAAGTTGTTCAGAAGTAACTACCCCACTTTCCTGATGAGGCATTCTACCCGCTGCTGCTCCCAAGAAAGCACCAAGGCTCACTCTTAATAGAATCCATTTTGGGGTCTTGCTGCAGTGGGTCCAGAGTTAAGAATGGTAACATTTCAGTATTGAAAGGGATACTAGAAATCACACCCCACACCCTCATTTTTAGGATTACCCGCTCCTGTGCCTGATATGAAGGGAGACGGATTCCTATTGCACTAAACTGGAGTTCAGAATGCCTTTATCATAAAAAAATGTAATGAATAATGACTACAAGTGGTTAATGGAGATTCCAGCTCCATTTATGGTTCATAGCTTTTGTCTGTTAGCTTGGGACCCTTATTGAGTTTGATGGCATACATTGAGGAGGAGAAGTCATCCCAAGGTCTAGATTTGTAATCATGTTACATGTAACCAAGTTACAAACCATGAAGGAAGTAGGAATGGCAGTGTATTTTGTATGTGAGTTAATGATATTTTTTGCCATCAGTAATTATTCCAACTCCAGGTTTGTGTAAGTCTACAGAATTTTAGAAGTGGATTTACCGTTAGAAGAATTCTTTTTGGATTTTCTTTCTAAACTGAAAAAGTTCATCTATATAATGTCACTATTTCTTAAGTGTTACCTTTGTTATGATATCATCCTTCTTCTGGATCAACTTTTGTGATGAGACAAACAAATGTGACAAATGTGTACTCCAACTACAGTAATTCACTTTTCTTTTTTACATTTCCAGGGAGCTCAAGGATTGAGAGGCATCACTGGCATACTTGGGGCCAAAGGGGAAAAAGTAAGATGACGATAATGGTATTATATCAAAATGTATAAATGTTTAAATTTTGGCCATATATCATCTTATTTTCAGAAACATCACTTTTATTTTTATTTGGTACTTTGTATATATTTTGTTAGGTTCCCACATTGTTATTATAAACATATGTGATAGAAATGAGCAGTATGCATGATACTTGTCATGTATTATGCATATTAAGTAGGTAAATAGGAGTACACGGGGCTATTATAAGTTATGTCTTTATCATTATCCATAGTTAACACTGACAGCACTGACACAATACCTGGATAGCAAGACTAAAACAGGGTGGGATGGAGAGGTTGGTGAGAGAAGGCAGGATACCCACTAGGACACTAGAGCCCTCAGTGGCTCTCCTGACAAACTGGATCACTGACACTGTTCTCAACAGGGGTCATGCACTTGTGGCCGGAGTTCACCAACCTGTGCTTAGCCTGGTCTCACAGACTAGACGTTCCTAGCATTTCCATAGCAAGGCACTCTGCAAGATGCTGGGGAGGGCAAAGACGAATCAGGCATTCCGCAAGTTTGTTATTTATTGAGAGAAAACAATGCAGATGAGAGAGTCATAAATGTGAGGGCAAGTGGTATAAGGGAGTGAAGAAGGAGTGGCTAACCCTGGCGGAGGAACTGGGAGGGCTCATGAAGGAGGTGGCATTGGAAGTATGTCAGGTCTAGAAAGGTGAGGCATTGCCATTGATGGAGGATAGAGGCTAGGAAATGCTTACATGAGTGAATAGCATAAGCAAAAACACTGGAAACCTGAAAGTTTATGATGTGCTCAAAATGCTTCACATGTTCTGTATGCATGCCTGTGTGTGGATAAGGGTGTGTCTAACTTCTCCACCAGATATTAGAAACTAGGTTAGGAAACCCAATTTGTAAACTCCACCCCCCAAACAAACAAACACACTTTTGTCTATCACCAGTTTTGATTTTTACCCCATTCTTTTCATAATGTCTATAGCTACTTTGTGCTACTTTGTGTCATTCCATACAGAAGCACTTCATCTTTTACTAACAACTAAACAAGAATAACTTGCACATTGTAGGTACTCAATAAAAATTTTTAAAGAGATGTACATTTTTGTGAATTGGAAGAATGATTTTGTGAATAATTGCTTCAATTTCGTTTTTAGCCTCTTTCTTTGTCTCATCTAGATATTCTCATTCTGCCTGCTTTCCTCTCCACTAGAATATTTCATTTCTAAAAACGCTACTTAAAAAAGACATATTTTACATTTTATATTCATATTATTTTAAGTAATATTCTGTGTATTATCTCTTCTGTTGTTAAATAATAAATTACATTTACTGTGAAGTTGCAGATATCTAGGTCTTTGCTTTTAAAATCATCTCCTAATATATGAGTATGTGACCTCTCACTTTGAAACCAATTACTGTTCTTGATGTGCTCTTCATTTGAGATATTTTTCTACTTGGTATTTTTCAAAATTTCTCATTTCTTCTGATTTCTGTCAAATTGCTTTCAATAATAATAATGATAATAATAAAAAAGCTCTCTGGGAACTCAGACCCATGGAGTGGTTACCTAGTAACAGCAGTTTGGATCTGAGCTCCTGCTGAACAGCTATGAGAGAGAGACTGGGAGTGCATCAAAGCTATTTCTATAATGCAAAAGCTGGGCACTGCTCTCACAACTCGGGGTGAATGATGAATTCAAGGTCTTTTTCAGGTCTTCCAACCATCTTCTTCCCTGGTGAACATAGAAAGCCTTCTGCTCTGTTCTAGTTTTTAGGGATCAAAGAATTTCAAGGCTCTGGTGCCTTTGCTTCAGTTATTTGATTTTGCCTATGTCTGAACCTTTTATCAAAGGTTTTCTAATTTTTAATTCTTACTACAGACATTGTCCACCTGGATTTCTTGGCCTGACATCTAGCCAATACTCCTTTGACTGTTTTCCATCTATTTTATCATCTCCGTGTCTAAACCCTGTTCATTAAGAGATGGCCTCTTCCCTTCAGTTGCCCTCTGCCTTCTCATTCACTTAGAAGAAAAAAAGATTTAAAGAACTGGGTTGTATTTTGTGATATAGTATATGTAGAAAGCACTAAAACACACTGGGTTTTTATTCCAAAATCATATTTTGATTTTTATAATGGAAATAAGGAGGTAAGAAATAATACATATTCAAGTTAAAGGTAATTTTAAGATAATTAGATTTATAAAGCTTTGTAGTCCTATGCCACCATCACTTGGTAGGATGAATTTGTTTTTGAGAAAAATAGATTAACGATTTTTACAAACTGAACCTTACATTATATATTCAGCATGGAATGGAGGCTTCTCAGATCCTTATTACAATTTATTCTTCCAAGTCACATGGCTGGATTTTTCATTCTAGATCTGATTCTTTCTTGGTAGAAATCCAGAGTCCAGAAATGCCTCCCATAGCTGTAGCAAAGTCCACGGCAACTATTTTTTGGGTGACTCTTTGTTCTTCAGCATTAATGAATTCCCATAGGAATTTTGAGAATCCTGGAGGGTAACTGCCAAACCTCTTCCCATATATTTCACAACTTCTCTAAGTAGGTACCTGCATCTTTAGTTCATGTCAGTGATCAAGAATGGATGTAGTTTTAATTTAAAATATCTAATGTGGTTTCAAAGATTGGGTATAAGTACTTTTGGTGGGATGAAAAGATGGAAACCAGTGCTTTCGTATTTCAGATGTCTTATTAACTAGTCCTTGGGTTCACTAATGAAGAATATATATATTACAAATACAAAACCTCTTCTTTATCTAGCTATTAAAATTATTTTGAAAGACTGCTATGTCCTTTACCATACACGACTAATCTCAATTTCATTTCTTTGTCTTGTTTTTTTGCAGGGTGCTCGGGGCTTAGATGGAGAACCTGGGCCTCAAGGTATTCCTGGTGCTCCTGTAAGTAGTTTTATAAGTCCTTTTATAAGTCCCGATGATAGATCTTTTTTTAGCAATGATTAATGATAGTTTTTGTTTGTTTGTTTGTTAGCTATACGTATGTGTGTATGGAAGCGTCTTTTGTGAATAATTGAAGTGGGGAAATGAGTAATTGTTTTTCAATTTATTAAAAAATTTTTTAATTAAAAAAAGCACATTTAATGCTGAAATATCAGTGAGGTTTATAAGTCCTCAAACATGAGCTCCTGCAACTGCTGTGAGCAATCATTGCATAGACCCTGAAGAGAAGTGTTCTTCTGGTGCTTAGAGTTACAGTAACTCTTGTTTCAGGTTCCAGGGTAGTTCTATTCTTTTCTTATACTATGATTTCTGATTTCGTTGTTTCATATTTTGATTGCCATATGTATGTGTAGCCTTATTATATGCTGTCTTGAACCATTTTGGAAGTAAATAAAAAAGCCATTCATTAATAATCACCTATACCACATAAAAAAAGTAGAAAAATTAACAGTAAAATAGAATTTCCAGGTGTCAAGCTTCTATTGTCCAGTGAGAATGACAGAATGTATGTGACTAACCCATAAAGTATAAAGTCAAGAACTAGAGCAGGGTAAGTCAGGATGGTTCAGTGGGTTAAGTGCTTGCTTTGCAACCCTGGGGACTGAGGATTGAATTCTGGCCCTGGCCCATGGGAACCCATATGCTGAACTGGGGTTTGCTTACCATGTGGGAGGCCCCCAGTCCAGTTCCCACTCTGTTCGGTCCCCGCCCACCTATGCGGAATGAAACCGTGTCAAAAGCTGATGACATACAACTATGTAGACTGCTCTGGGCCCTCCCCCTTCTCTCTGTCTCTATCTCTGTCTGTCTTTGTCAAAAACAATAAAATAAACTTAAAAAAAAAAAAGAGCTAGAGCACATGGTAGAGGTAATTAAGGAAGAGGACCTTAGAGGAAGGTTGGTCTGGAAAACAGCAGAGTACTTGTCAGAAGAAGCACTGTTGGTGGTGGCAGAGGTATCATAGGGGCTGTCATTGTCAGGAGTGGACAGATAAAATTGACTGTGTAAGTTAGAGAGTGTTTAATGCCCATCTGAGCAATAAGAAAGGATCCAGTAGCAATGGAAGCCATTTGAGGTTTCAGAGTTGTTAAACAGGATGGGAGGACACATCCTCTCATCTCTTGCCACCTATATCTTATATATTAGCTTGATAATTTTGACAGACACAATTATTGTTTATAGGGAAATTAAATAGTATGGAGAAAATATTGGCACCTAATCCAAACCTCAACCTACCATGATAGTCAATGAGAATAGCTGACATATAGACATAGTTATGAAGGTCAAGGTTACCTGCAGTATGGAACTTAATTTTATTATATCTGTGCATCCAAAGAGCATAGAA
>PVKE010031209.1:0-19166 GCA_004027555.1 Craseonycteris thonglongyai
CTACTACACACATGTTCATATAAGCATAGACTATATCTGTAAGAGTAAAAATCACAGATTTTACACTGCCATATGTGTTCCTTTTTATTTATTAATCTGCAGTTCTTTTTTTTTAATATTTATTTTATTGTTTTTGACAGAGACAGAGAGAGACAAAGACAGAGAGAAGGGGGAGGGCCCAGAGCAGTCTCCATAGTTGTACATCATCAGCTTTCAACATGGTTTTGTTCCACACAGGTGGGTGGGGGCCGTGCCGGGCGGGAACTGAACTGGGGGTCTCCCGCATGGGAAGCTCACCCAAGTTCAGCATATGGGTCCACATGGGCCGGGGCTGGGATTCGATCTTAGGTCCCCAGGGCTGCAAAGCGAGCACTTGACCCACTGAGCCATCCCGGCTTCCTCCTAATCTGCAGTTCTTGTCAACTGTCAAAAATCAAAAAAATGAAAGCAAAGGTAAAAAAAAAATCATGATGATTGTTACTCTATGGCAGAAACTCTATAAGTTGGCTTCATATTCTAATTATGTGGAATGCTTTAAAAACAACATATTGACATAGCCTCACAGTGAGTGTTTGGAAGTTAATTGATCTGATTAGAGACCATTCATCTGTCTATTTCAAAAATGCCTCAGGTACTCCAAATAAGCAGCAGGGATAAGAACCCTGTTCTAAGCTCTTAACTTGCTCAAATGTGTGTTCAATTTACTTGCTGTTAACCTTGTGCTATTCATTCATTCTTTTCTAGTCATGGCACTGAATCTTTCACAGTCTGTGCAACCAACAGTAAAGCAAGACATTGTCTGATGTGACCCTGTGAACACATAGACTAGCTGTTACCAACAAGGTAAGTAAAAAGAAGTGCTGGAGAGGCTGTGGATAAAAAGGAACCTTCACACATTGCTGGTGGGAATGTAAACAGGTACAGCCACTATTGAAAACAGTGTTGAGATTCTTCAAAAAATTAGGAATGGAATTACCATATGACCCAGCAATCCCTCTTTTAGGTATTTAAAGCTCAAATTTGAAAACCTTTATTCATTAAGATACCTGTTCATTTCAGCACTATTCACAGTGGTCAAGATATGGAAACAACCTAAGTGTCCTCTGATAGATAATTGAATTTATAGAAGGCAAAGTAATTACAAAATAAAATATTACTTAACCATAAGGAAAGATAAAATACTGTCATTTCAGACAACAAAATGGATCTTGAGAATATCATTCTAAGCAAGATAGGTCAGATGAGAAAAATAACCCTATGATTTCAATTTCACTTACATGTAGGATAAAAAACTAAGAGCAACAAATGAAGGAACAAAACAAACAAAAACTCATAGATACAGACAACAATTTAGTGGTTTTCAAAGGAAAAAGGGGTGGGGACAGAGAAGGTCAAACATATGGTGATGGAAGATTTGACTCTGGATAGTGAACACACAATGCAATGTGCAGATGGTATATCATAGAATTGTGTACTTGAAGCCTATATACTGTTATTAACCAATGCCACCCCAATAAATTTAATAAAATGAAAAGAAACACATTGTGTGATGTGACCTTATGAACACATGTGCATATATGAATATAGGTACACATACATTTAATTAAAATTTGCTTTATAAAGCAATAATTACTCATACACATATATATTTTCTACATTTTTTAAAGTAATGCTCATAAACATCTCAACAGTTAGCATGACTCAATAATAAATCACAATCTGCAGTTTGAAAATTACTGCTGAGTGCTCGTTCAAATGGAATACATTCTGCATGAACATGGTATACTCTATGGAAATTAAAGAAATACAGGAGATATGTTTGTGGACTTCAGAACACAGTTTTCATTTGTTCCTTATGTGCATATATCAAAAACTAAGTTTAATAAATGTATGTATTGATCAGTTAGTTGTGACAATTTTTTTTTCTATTTATTATTATACTATATTAGTTTCAGTTACAGCTTCTTAACTAGATCACCCTAAACTTTGCCCCTCTGAACATAATACATATTTTTAACTTTTTAAAAAGATTTATTTTATTGTTTTTGACAGAGACAGAGAGAGACAGAGAGAAGGGGGAGGGCCCAGAGTAGTCTCCATAGTTGAACTTCATCGTTTTTCGACATGATTTCATTCCATACAGGTGGGCAGGGGCCGAGCAGGGTGGGAACTGGACTGGGGGCCTCCTGCATGGGAGGCACGCCCCCTCAAGCCAGGGGCCAAACCGGGGGGCCAGAACCAAACTGGGGGCCTCCCGCATGAAATGCACACCCCAGTTCAGCATATGGGTCCACATGGGCTAGGGTCAGTATTTGATCCTTGGTCTCTGGGGCTACAAAGTGAGTGCTTAACCTGCTGAGCCATCCCGGCTTCCCCAATATATTTTATTGAAGGCAGAATTGCAGAACATTAAGTGTCTACATTCATATTTATTATTTGACTTGATCAATTATCTAACTAGATGAGTAAGTATACAAGGGTATTGGCAACGCACTATTATGTGTTTAACTATTAATTAATTGTCTAACAATAAAAAGTAATTACTCCTACTACTCAGAAAATACAGTATTTTCATACAAGAACAACACCAACCTGACTAGGTTGTGTTAGACTTACATGAAGCAAAGAAAAACTATATACGAGGGCTATCCAGAAAAATCTAACCATTGTCGATGTAACAAGAATGGTTTGCATGACATTTATAACCTGGCATCCAGAAAGAGTGGACTAGAATATGCATACATTCTATTTAACACTTGGACTGAAAGAATTTCCAGTCAAGACAGTGGAGTAGGTAAATGCTGTGTTCATCTCCTCTCAGGACCACATTAACTACAAGGAAACTACACAACAACCATCACTGAGAATCACCTGAAGTCTACTGGAGCCGAAGCCCTGCAACTACAGACATACCGAGGAAAGCACCATGAGAATGGTAGGAGACACAAAGACATGAAAAGGGCTGGTCCCATATCCATGTGTGACCATTAAAAATATGGAGGAGTAGCTCAGGTATGAAGAATATCCCCTGGAGAAAAGAGAAGTCCCATCATACACCAAGCTCCCCAGCTCAAGGTTCCAATGCTGGGGAGAGAAGTCCCCATAAATTCTGACTTTGAAAACCAGCAAAAACTGTGGCTAAGTAAGATTATGGCGGTTGCTGTCCCAAGTGCTCCTCTTAAAGGGTCCTCACACAGACTTACTCGCTGAGGGACTCATTGGCTCTGAGCCCCAGCACTGGATAGCAGCTTAAAAGACACTGAGGATGCACAGGGAGCAGCTGAATTGTCTAGCTTCCGGGTGAGGGATGGAGGGGTAGATTTAGTCTGGAGGGAGGAACAGTGAGAAGCCACTGTTTCTCTGTCACGCCCTCCCCATGCCTGCATGCACACGAAGGTGCATAACTTTCATTTGCCCCACCCTAGTGAGTCTCTGAGATCCCACCCCACCCAACTTATGGCCACAATCAAGCCACTTCCAATGGCTTTTCTGTCTAACCTGTCTTAGATCATGCTGCAACACCTGTCCAATCTTTTAAAGGTTCACAACCCAAAACTGGCAACACCTGGCTTTAAGCATGTCCTATATCTGCAACTGAGCAGCCCTAAACCCAGCACTAGTGGCAGCTGACCACAGATTGCATATTGGCCTGTCAAGGCATCTCTAAACCTAGTGAGGGCAGAGGCCATCTCTGGATTGCTTTCTAGCTCATACCAGGTGGCCTCAGAAAAGGTACCGGCTGCAGCTGAACTCGACCTGTAGCTGGTCCCCTCCCAGAATGCCTTACGTCAGGCACACCTGGTGACCAGCAATGGACCAAGCTGAAGTGTCACCTGGCTGCCTCCTAGGACAACACACTTAAAGGGCAGACTGGGCAGGTACCAGAGCCCTGTAGTGACAACCTTTGTCACTCCTCCACTTTAGTCACAGCCAGTCCTCACAACCAATGAGTCTGAGGAACAAGCTTTCCTACTGACATGCACACAACAACCAATGCTCAGCTACAATAGGAGGGCACACAGCCCACACAAGGGACACACCTGAAACGCCCAACTCTGTTGACCAGGAAGATCATAACGTGTGGTCCCACAGAATACCTACTACATAAGGTCACTCAACAGCCTTACCTAATATGTACAAACAAACACAGGGAAGCCACCAGAATGGGGAAGCAAAGAAATCAGTCCCAAAGAGAAAAATTCAACAAAGCTCCAGACAAAGAACTAAACAAAATGGAGGCAAGTAATATGCCAGACACAGAGTTCAAAATACGGTTATAAGAATGGTCAAGGATCTCAGGGAGAAATTCAACAAAGAGAAAGTAAACACAAAGATGGAGATTAAAAAAAAAAAATCAGAAATAAGGAACGCAATAAGTGAAATGAAGTACACCCTAGAGGAAATCAGCAGTGGATTTGATGAAGCAGAGGACTGAGTCAGTGTTTTAGAAGACGAGGCAGCAGAAAACACCCAATTAAATTTTTTTTTTTAATTAAAAATAAATCAGAATTAAAAAAAAAAAAAGACATAAGAATCCAAAAAATGAAAATACTTTAAGGGTCATCTGGGACAACATCAAGCATATCAACATTTGCATCATAGGGATACCAGTAGAAGAGAAAGAGCAGGAGTTAAAAACCTATTTGAAAAAATAATGACTGAAATCATCCCTAACCTGGAATGCTGAGATAGCTCAGCAGGTTGACCACTTGCCTTGCAACCGTGAGGTCCAGGGATTGAATTCTGGCCCTGGCCCATGCAAACCCATATGCAGCACATACTGTAGCACAACTGTTAACCACCAGGATAGTGGTGAAGGTTCTCCCCTCTAGGTGGGAGGCCCTGAGTTCAGTTCTTGCCCTATGTGGCCCCACATCCACTTGTGTGGAATGAAACCATGTTACAACTAATGATGTACAACTATGGAGAGTGCTCTGTACCCCCCCCCACTTTCTCTTTCTCTCTCTCACCTTCTCTCAAAATACTAAAATAAATCTAAATAAATAAATAAATGAAAATACCTAATCTGATGAAGTAAACATACACACAAACCCAGGAAGTACAGAATCCCAAATAAGAGGAGCTAAAAGAGGCCTATCCCCAAACATAGCGTAAGTAAAATGGCAAAAAAGACAAAGAGAGAATTTTAAAGCAGCAAGATAAAGGCAACTCGTAACTCAGACAGAAACTTCCATAAGATCTGTCATCTGATTTCTCAACAGAAATTCTGCAGACCAGAAAAATTTGGCAGGACATTTTCAAAGTGATAAAAACAAGAACCTACAACCAAGGTTACTTTATCCAACAATGCTATTATTTAGAATCAAAGAACAGATAAAGAACTCTGCAAACAAGAAAAAACTAAAAAAGTTCACCACCACCAAACCCATATTACAAGGCATTTTAGTGAGACTTTTTTAGCATAAAAAGAAAAGAAAAGAAAAAAGCAACAAAAATACGACTAATGAAATAGCAATAACTACATATCTATCAGCAATTATTTTAAATGTAAGTAGATTAAATATTTCAAAATAGCTGAATGAATAAGAAAACAGGACCCTTACATATGCTGCCTTCAGGAAACTTACTTCAGATTAAGACACATACAGACTGAAAGTAAAGAGATAGAATACGATATTTGATAAAAATAGAAAATAAAAAAAATTGGAGTAGCAATATTTATAGCAGCTAAACTAGATGTTAAAACAAGGGCTATAAAAAGAGACAAAGAAGGAGTTAGTAATCTCACTTTTAGGTATTTATCCAAAGAAACCCATAACTCTACTTCAAGGGGATGTGTACATCCCTACAATCAATTGCAACATTATTTACAATGGCCAAGATGTGAAGGCAGGCTGGGTGTTTGTTGATGGATGAACAGATAAAGAAGAAGTGATACATCTATACCATATCGCTCAGCCATGAGGGGAATGGGTTCTTGCCATCTGCGTTGGCATGGATGGATCTGGTGGGTATTACGCTGAGTGGAATATGTCAGGCAGAGTAAGACAGATGCAATGTGATTTTGCTTACATGGGGAATCTAAAGAACAACTTAAACAAACAAATAGAAAGGAACTCATGAACTCAGAAATATGTTTATGGCTGCCAGATGGAAAGGGGTTTGTGAGTGAGAGAAATTGTAAAGGGCTTAGAAGTACAAATTAGTTTTTAGACAGTAGTCATGAGGATGTAGGGTAAAGAATACAGAATATAGTCAGTAATGTAATACATTACACATGTATGATGTCAGACCAGTATTAGACTTATTAGGGAGGGTGTTGGGTGCAGGGTGAACAGGTGAAGGGATTAAGAAGTACAAATTGGTAGTCACAAAATATTCATGGGGATGTGAAAGAAAGCATAGAGAATATTGTCAGTGATATGGTAATAACTACATATAGTACCAGGTGGGTACTAGACTAGTCAGGGGAAACACTTTGTACAATCTACAAATGTCTAACAACCATGCTGTATATTTGGAAATCATGTAAAATGATATTGTCAAACTAATAACTAAATAAAGTGTAAAAAAATAATGAAAAAAATTAAACTTGGACTGAAAACATGTCTGTGGGTAACCTACAGAACTTGTAAAAAAAAAAAAATAGAATAAAGCTCTTCATGATCCATATTCCCTTTTGAAAAATTCACTTGAATCCTCAAAATGAGGTTACATCATGATGGAATAAGGAAGTATTTTCTGTTGACATAAACAGTAATTGATAAGGTTTTCTTGAATGCTTTCATAAAAATGCTGATGTATCACACTTGGAATTCCTAGTTAGCTCTTATTTCCTTTCAACTTTTGCCTCTGGATAAGCTCAACTATTCCCAAGAAGAAACACCGATCAAGTACATTTGTCATGCGAGCAACTCTAATAAGGTAATTCATCATAGTCTGTCAGAGTTTTAGTCTAGGAAGACTGCTGAATTTTTATCCTTACTTAAAAATCTACTGTCACTCCTGCTAAAAATTTGGTAGACATTTTGGACATGTTTAAAAGTCTTTCGAAGCTGGGATGGCTCAGCGGGTTAAGCGCTCGCTTTGAAGCCCCGGGGAACGAGGATCGAATCCCAGCCCCGGCCCATGCGGACCCACATGCTGAGCTGGGGTGTGCCCCCAGTTCAGTTCCTGCCCTGCACAGCCCTGTGCCCACCTGTGGAGTGAAACATATGGAAAACTAATGTCGACTATGGAGGCTGCTCTGGGCCCTCCCCTTTCTCTCTGTCTCTCTCTGTCTCTGTTTCTCTCTGTCAAAAATCAATAAAATAAATCTTTAAAAAAAAAATAAATAAAAATAAAAGTCTTTCGAAACTGATAGTGGCAGATAATTAAGTTATCAGCTATCAAAGCTCCTCTTACTCTTTTTCTTTTTTCTACAATATGTTTGACACTGTGAACCCATTTGGCTAGTTTAATCTGACCTGTTCACAGAGCATGATACCTCATTCCCTTCCCCTTTTTCTCCTTAATAGTAGCCAATGACCAAAGTAATTCACAATGACAAATGAAGCCTTTCCCAAGAGTCTAATTGAGCAATTTTGTTTTTCTTGGCAAGACCGTAAATCCATAGCATTCTGAACTCCGTTCACCAAGGTGGCAAACTAATACTGCTTATGAGGAAACTCGGTAGATAAAGGTTTCTGACGTACACGTAAATAAACTGCCTAGGTGTACCATGTTATATCTGTCATTCAGTTCACATCCTTAATTATTTACTCTATGTTTGTCATTTGTTTGAAACCATTCTCAATGAAGTTTATTGAGCCCTACAGCCTAATTACCTATCTTTTATTCTCTCTTATTTTTGAATAAGACTTCCTACATCATTCAGTGTTTAAAGGTGTGGTTTTTAAAGGAGGAATCATATCAGTCTTTTGTCAATCTTATAACATACTTATATACTACCTTAGAAATAAATAGTGTATGGCTGAAGGAAAGAGGCACATAACAAATATGTTTTAATTTGGCCTCCTTCTCAAACTCATTTTTATTATCTTCATGTAATATATACTCCTTTATATACATCAACTATCAAACACAAAGACATGCCTTTCTTGGTACCACAATATGATCAATGGAACTACACATAGGATATGTGTATATATTTATGTATGCGTTTGTGTCTAGATAGATAGATAGATAGACAGATAGAAGATAGATAGATAGAAGATAGATAGATAGATAGATAGATAGATAGATAGATAGATGATAAATAGAAAGATAGATATAGATAAATAGAAAGAAAAATGATAGGTAGATAGACAGATGTCTGTCTCTATCTATCTATACTAAACACAAAAAACAACATGTGTAAGAGGTATAAATATGTACAAATATATTTTATTCTGGTCTAGTAGTCTGTAAATATTTTTCAAACTAATGCTCAGCATAATTCTGAAAAATCTATGGAGCTCTAGTGTTTTGATCATTTTTTGCTCTCTCACCAAAAACTCTGTATGGAGCAACTACTATATTCACAGTACAATTTTCATCTCAAGGTAAGCTTGCTAAGTTTTCTTGAAAAATATTAGTTTCCCAGTTTAATAGGGGATGGAGACATAGATGAAAGTGACTTACTGTGCATCACATAGCTATTCACATAGAAAGCAAATCATCACTATCATTCTGCTCAATATTTTCTCCCATATCTTAAGAAAGAGAATAGATTTCAAGCATTTGGAGCAATTGCAGTTTAATATTGACCTGCTATATAAGATGTATGTTAAATTATCCCAAGCACCATATTTCCATAAATCCTCAGTATTTGCTTTGAACATCATGTACAGATTTTGTCTTTATTATTATTATTATTATTATTAAAGTAAAACTGAATTGAAGTAACTGCATGGATACTTCAGATTTTTGGTTGGTTGTCAATTCCATATAACATCATTTTCTAGTTAATTCCTCCAAATATGTTTTGATTGTTAAAAATACCAAATTAGGGGAAGACGGGATGGCTCAGTGGGTTAGGCGCTCACTTTGCAGCGCCGGGGACCAGGGATCGAATCCCGGCCCCGGCCCGTGCGGACCCATACGCTGAACTGGGAGCTCCCCCAGTTCAGTTCTCTCTCTGTCTCTGTATCTCTCTCTCTCTCACTTTCTCTGTCAAAAATAAATAAATAAACAAAAATATATTTAAAAATAAAATACCAAATTAAAGATGATATTTAATTGCATTGAATCTAAAATAAATGGGCCATTACTTAATATTAGGTATTTAAACAAATTTAGATGTTTATAGTATTAATATTTTGTGGTTCCACAAAAATATATGTATATATTATTTGCTTATAAAATTATAGAAATTTGAGCTGTAAAGAGAGGTAAGCTCTGTAACTTTGGCAGCAACTTGGTCCTTATTCTATTTTTTTCTGCCCTTTGTTATTTCCCCCCATCCAACTACCTAGTACATAATGCATTTTAAACAGTATTAAAAGTGCTTGAATGTTGACAGTGTTTTATTATAACTAAGTCTTAGAAAAAATATAATTTTGTTACTTATAATACTGGCCCACAATTTTTATTCTTTTTCTTTCTTCAAATTAATGTATACTGGCAAATATGTTCAACAGAGAGGGCCACAAATGTGTTATTACAAAGTATCATTTGAAATATAAGCAATCATAAAATTAAATTGCAACTGTTCTAAAATTCATTCCTAAGTATTCTTAAGACTTTTATAATAGAGCTGGAATACCATGAGGGACTCACCCATTCTTGGCTTTAACTGTTTAAGGGCTTAATGAAACAGATCCCATTGAAGGGCAAAATTTTGAGAAATTTAAATGATCAGATGACAAACATATTTTAACAATAAGAAAAATCAACCTGGAGAACCTTCTGAAATCTAGCTGAACATAGTCTTATTACTAAGGATCTAAAGAATAAGCCACATTGAGATTCCCAAGTAGTAAGATGAACAAAATGAGGCCCACACCAAGACACATTGTAATTCAAATGGCAAAGGTTAAAGACAAAGAGAGAATCCCAAAAGCAGCAAGGAAAAATAAATAACCTACAAAGTAGCTCCCAAGAGACTGTCAGCTAATTTTTCAACAGAAACTTTGCAAGACAAAAGGACTGGAATATAATATTCAAAGTAATGAAAAACAAGTACCTACAAGCAAAATTACTGTACCCAGCAAGACTATTATTTAAAATCGAAGCTTTCTAGTTTGATACAGTCCCATTCATTTATTTTTGCTTTTACTTCCCTGGCCTTTGAGTCAAGTTCACAAAGTCCTCTCTGAACCTAAGGTCTATAAATTGAGTACTGATACTTACTTCTATGCAAGTTTATTGTTTCAGGTCTTATGTAAAGTTTTTTGATCTATTTTGAGTTAATTTTACTATCTGGTGACAGATGTCTGTTCAGATTCTTTCTTTTACATGTGGTTTTTCAATTGTCCCAGCACCATTTACTGAAGAGGCTTTCTTTTCTACTTTGCTCCTCTGTCAAAAATTAATCTGTCCATATATTTGTGGGTTTATTTCAGAATTTTCTATTCTGTTCCATTGGTCTGTATGTCCATTTCTGCCAATATCAATTTACCTGTTAGAATAGCTATAATCAACAAAACAAGGAATAACAAGTGCTGGAGAGGCTGTGAAGAAAAAGGAACCCTCACACACCACTGGTGGGAATGTATATAGGTACAACTGCTATGGAAGACAGTATGGACGTTCCTCAAAAACTTAAGAATAGAATTACCATATGACTCAGCAAACCCTCACCTGAGTATCTACCAAAAAAACTTGAAAACCTTAGTTTGCAAAGATACATGTTCATCGCAGCACTATTCACAGTGGTCAAATCATAAAAACAACCAAAATGCCCTTTGTAGATAACTGGATAAAGAAGTTGTGATATATTTACACAATGGAGTATTATTCAGCAATAAGAAAACTTAAAATACTGCCACTTGCAACAATATGGACAGACCTTGATATCATCATATTAAGTGAAATAAATCATACTGAAAAAAATCAAGAACCATATGACTTCACTTACACGTGGAATCTAAATCTGATAGTAATGAAACAAAAACTCACGGACACTGTTAATAGTTTAGTGGGTATCTGAGGGTAAGAGGAGAAGGGAGGAGGGGCAGAGGGAGGGGGAATCAAATATATGGTGATGGGAAGAGAACTGACTCTGGGTGGTGAGCACATAATGAAACACATATATGATGTACTGTAAAATTGTACACCTGAAACATTTGTAATTTTTATCAACCAATGTCACTCCCACAAATTTGACAAAATAAAAAAGTTGTAGCCACAGCAATCAGAGAAGAAAAATAACTAAAAGTAATTCAAATTGGAAACAAAAGTAAAAGATTTTGTTTTTTGTCATCATTTGTAGGTGACATGACAATATATAGAAAGAATTCTAAAGAGTCCACCAAAAAAAGATTGAAACTGGTAACTGAACTCAGTATAGTAGTGGGATGCAAAATTAATACTTAAAATTGATTGTACTTTTGTACACCAATAGTTACCTATCAGAACGAGAAATTAAGACAAAAATCCCACTTAAGAAGGCAAAAAGAAAAAAATATGTCAAAATAAATTTAACCTACAATAGAAGGTAAAAGATCTGTCCTTGGTAAACTATAAGATACTGAAGACACAAATTAAAAATACAAATAAGGGGAAGCCGGGATGGCTCAGCAGGTTGAACGCTCACTTTGCAACCCCAGGGTCTGAGGATTGAGTCTCAGCCCTGTCCCGCGTGGACCCATATGCTGAAATGGGGTGTGCTTCCCATGCGGGAGGCACCCAGTTTGGTTTTCACTGGGGCCAGCTTCCCATGTGGGAGGCCTCCCCAGTTTGATCCCCCAGGTCGAAGGGGCATGACTCCCACGTGGGAGGCCCCCAGCCCAGTTCGCGCCCACCTATATCAAAACCACATGAAAAACTGATGACGTGCAACTATGGAGGCTGCTCTGGGTTCTCCCACTTCTGTCTGTCTCTCTGTCTATGTCAAATACAATAAAATAAATCTTAAAAAAAATACAAATAAATGGAAGAACATACTGTGCTAATGAATAGGAAGAACTAATATCATTAAAATGGCCATATTATTCAAAGCAATCTATAAATTCAATTCAATCGCTATAAAAATACTGATGACATTTTTCAAATAACTAGATTAATCATAAAATTTATATGGAACCACATAAGATCTTGAATAGCCAAAGCAATCTTGAAGAAAAAAAAACAAATAATAAAATTTGTGTTATAATCCTACCTAATATCCAATTACACTACAAGGCTACAGTAATTAAAACAACATGGTACCGGTATTAAAACAAACACGTAGATTGATGAAACAAAAGAGAGAGCCAGAAATAAACCCACAACTCTATGGTTATTTAATCTATAACAAAGGATTCAAGAATATACAAAGGGGCAAAGATAGTCTATTTAATAAATTGGGCTCGTAAAACTAGTGAGATACATGAAAAACAAAAATTAAACTGGACCACCTCCTTACTTCTTTCACAAGAATAAACTCAAAGTGGCTAAAAGAGTTAAAGATAAGACCTGAAACCATAAAACTAGAAGAAAATAGGCACTAAACTCTGACATTGCTCTTAGTAATTATTTTTTTGTCTGATATATCTCCTTGGATAAGGGAAACAAAAGGAAAATAAACAAACGGGACTACATCAAACCTGTGCCCGGTCTCAGGTTTTTTTTGCACAAGAAAGAAAACCACCATTAAAGCAAAAGGACAGTCTACTGAATAGAACATATTCATCAGTGGCACATCTGGTAAAAGGTTATTGTCAAAAATGTATAAAGAAATTGTACAAATCAACACACAAAAAAAATTCAATTAAAAAATGGGCAGAGGACTTGAGAAGACTTTTCTTCAAAGAGGACATACCAATGGCCAATAGACATATGACAAGATGCTAAACATGAGTAATCTTCAGAGAGATGCAAGTCAAAACCACAATGAGATATTACCTCACTTCTGTCAGGATAGCCATCACCAATATGTCAAACAAACAACAAGTGTTGGCAAAAATGTGGAGAAAAGAAAATTCTCATGCACTGTTGTCAGGATTACAAATTGTTGCAGCCACCTGTGGAAAAGGTTGGAGGTCCATCAAAAAAAAATTTTTTTTTTTTAAACAGGGTAAGTTGGGATGGCCCAGTGGGTGAAGCGCTCACTTTGCAGCCCTGGGGACCGAGGATCAAATCCTGGCCCCGGCCTGTGTGGACCCATGTGCAGAACTGAGGAGTGCTCCCAGTTCGGTCCTCGGCAGGGTGAGACCCGGCACAGTTCCTGCCCTGTGCAGCCCTATGCCCACCTGTGGAATGAAACTATGTGGAAAAACCAATGATGTGCAACTATGGAGACTGTTCTGGGCCCTCCCCCTTCTCTCTGTCTCTCTGTCTCTCTCTCTCTCTCAAAAACAATATAAGAAAATCTTAAATTTTTTTTTTAAAACAGAACTACCTTATGACCTAGCTGTTCCACTTCTGGATATTTAATCCAAACAAATCCAAAACACTAATTTGAAAAGATATATACGCACTCTTATGTTCACTGAAGCACTACTTACAATAGCCAAGATATGAAAGTAACCTAATTGCTCATCAATAGAGGATTAGACACAAAGAAGATATGGTGCATATATACAATTAGAAAAAATAAAACAAAACCTTACTATTTGCAACAACATGGATGGACCTAGGCCCAGGGGGTATTATGCTAATCGAAATAAGTCAGACTGACAGCAACAAAAACTGTATTATCTCACTTACGGGTGTATTCTGCAGAACAAAATAAACAAATAAGCAAACCAGGAACAGACACATTGATACACACAACAAAATGATGATTACCAGAGAGGAGGAAGTTGGGTGTGAGGTGGGGGTGGAGGTTCTGTTAAACAGTTAAGGGATTAAGCAATACAAATTAGTAATAACAAAATAGTTACAGAGGTGTACAGTACAGCATAGAGTATATAGTCCATGATGTTGTAAAACCAGTGTATAATGCTAGGTCACGTGGGCACTAAATGAACCAGTCTTTGACAAAAGCAGTAAGGTCATTAAACTTTCTTGGAAATTTTCAGATTAAGAAAGTCAGTGACAGGAAAGTCAGGTCAGGCAGGTAAGTTCCAAAAGCAAACCGATGATTTCTTAGAGCTTATGGAGATTGGAAGATTCCAATGCTGAAAACAGTGATGGGGAAGATGCTGAGGGTCTTGAGTCACTAGTTGCATTGACGCACTAAACACTTAAAGAGAACAGGAAGGATGTAAAAGCCTCCCTCAAATATTTGAGAGATTTTCCTAAGGAGAACTGGAAGGTATACTCCACTGGAGTCTTAAGGGTATATAACCAGGACAAATAACTCCCAGTTACTGAAAAGCAGAATTTTTTTCAACTTTAGAGAGAATCTCTAGGTACAAAAGTGTCCAATAAGGGATTGAACAATTGCCTGAGTCTAGAGAGCTATATTTTAAAAGATGAATAGGAAAAAAAGTTAAATGACCCATATTTAAATGATTCAGAAAGGATTCCTCCCATGAGGGGATCACTTCTAAATGTCATTTCAATTTCCTTTTCAATTATTTTGTTCCTCTTAGCGTATAGACATTTTCAAATGACAAGTATCACTTTCAAAATATATACAACCCAAATGATTTTATTCTTTAATACCACATGTTTGTTATATTTATACTATTTAAGTTAGAATTCACAATGTGCAAACATTTTAGAGAGAGTAGATTAGTATTGAGAATGAAATTAGATAATTCAAAAGTTTTATATTGATGATAATTTTTATCCTACTGATTGCATTAGAAATACTGAAATCATTTGTGGTGATTAATCTCTATTTAACAAATACACAATTACTGGTGGAACTAATGTCATAAATTATGAAATCAAGAGTCTAAAAATAATCTTTATATGACTTTTCTAATTAATAAAGACATGATTGGATTACCCAGTAAACTTTTTAGATTAATTATAACTATTTATTAGCTTTTTATATGTATATAAAGAAAATCCTCATTATTTTTCCATAAAGTATATAAAAGACGAATAATACTTCTACCACCTTAGAGGGAAACATATTAAAATGAACATGTGTTCAAAATTGAATCCAAAAGTGTGGTCAATAATCTTTTTATTTTCTAGAAAGAAGAAATGAGAAAAGTGAAGACATTTCTTAAGTTAGTAAGAATTATCCAATAGAGAAAAGAAAAAAGCATCTACGTCCTAAAGAGATAAATTTTTTCATAATGACCTGCAAAAGGCAGGCCGAACTACTTTTCTACTGATTAGTGAAATACTGGATTTCAGTTGTATTTAGTGTGCATATCTGTCAGGGACAAAATATAAATTCTAAAGCTTTTTTTTTTTTTAAATAAAAATGCATATTGTATTTTGTATAAAATAATTCAAGTGGGATGATCAGACTAACATTGGCTACGTTATTTAAAGACGACCCAGGAGGTCCCAGCCTATAATCATGTATTTGGTCTCAAGATCGGATCGGTCAGCAGAATAATAAATAACAAGTAGGTACTGAATTCTTAGGAGGGGAAAAAATGATCTGAGATCAACCCAAATCTGCATGATCTGAACTAGTCACTCTAGGACTTACCCTTTTCACCTTGAATTCCTTCGGGCCACCTCATATTGCATTTGTACTAAATGAAGAAATAATCGAGAACGTGAATCTATACCCTGTGCAAGTTTTACAATTTACAATTTACAAGGTCACGCATAAATGATTTAGGAGATTGTCTGTTATTTAAATGATCTGCCCCCACTGATCTCTTCCCTAAATGCAGATCATCAAGCTTGGACTGAATAAAGTTGTTCACGGAAGAACAGACAATTAATATTACAGGCCGTGGTAACTCTGAAGATCCTGTACTCTTTTGCTCTAACACAGATATCATCTATTTCTGTTGAACTACTTTCAGGCTACTTAGTTGACATTATAGTTAAAGCCTGTAGTGTTTAAACTCAGTTGACTGTCACTTACAGATACACCTGATAAGTAAATATGCTACATCATACCACACACACACACAACACATAAACACACAGAGTAAATGTACACTATCAGCTATTAATTAGCCTGCCTGATGCTAAAACAAACAAACAAAATAACAATACTTTTTAAAAATATAAATGATGTCTAACGCTTCCTTTCTCCCTTTTCTTAGTTGATCAGCATTTCCATCAGCTGTGTGACATCAGCAGACCTACAAGGGGATTATAGCAGTGCATTTCCCTAGGGCCACCATTTATACTATAAATTATGAATGCATTATTACGATGCCACTTCGGTTTTGAAGAGCTTATGTTAATTAAAGGCTAAGAAAGCACACTTGCAGCACAATTATTTTTAATTAAGATTAAAATAATGCAGTATGTCAATACAGCTCTCAATGGACATGATGGCTTAATGTGTCACCTTAATTTCTTTTCTATGTCTAACAGCCATGTCTAAGGCTTGTTTTTAGTTTCTTACCTTTTATGCATGTAAACCTCAAGGTCACCCAGAGATCAACTTTATGCCTGAGGCAGCGCTGCATACAAGCAATCGTGGAGTGAATATTATAGACAAAACACTATCCTTTCTGAAATGAATACAAAATGGAAAATACAAGAGTCTACGTTTTCGGAGTTCGCAATCATGTTTTGAGTGACCTGTGGATTAGTTATTAAAGCGGAGACCTATTATTTTGATATACATTGAAGTAAACTAATAAAATGGCATATAGAAAATAAATGAGAGACACATAAAAAACAAATATATTTGATGACAACACTTTAAGTGTGAATTTCAGATTATTTTTTCTGCAATTTAAAATTAAGAAACTGAGTTAGTTTTCATTTAAAATTAAGCACAACTGATTTGCTACTGCATTTCTTCTTAAATTGTTATAAAAATGAATGTTATATAATTGAGCACATTTTGTTCCTTTCATGTATAATAACCAATCTCGCCACATCTGCATTTTTATAAAAATTAAAAAAAGATTGAACTTGCAATGTATTTAACAAATAATTCTATTCTTAAAAAAACAAACAAAAAAACACTAAAAACTTCAACTCACAGCACTTTTAGCCAATACATATGTCAGCCTTGCTGTTGTGTTGCTAAATGTAAGAATTTATTTCTACATAAAATAGACCTGCCTTAAGTATTTAAATGGCAGTTTTATTTTTAAAAAAAATGGAGCTCTTATCATCTATCAGTTAGGAGAAGTCATACCTCACACAGGAATATGGCTCAGGTGACATTTTCTTTTATTCCTGCCAGAACTACAGATCTTAGAGCTGACAAGCAATCTAAATGTGTAATTTTGCCCCAGTGGTAACTCAGTAGGCAGGGACTTCAACACCACATTCCTGAATACAGGTGAGCTGCACACACCCCTCAGGAAGTGGATGCTGAATCACTCAGAGCAGAGAATGAAAAGACATAAAGTCCAAATGAAGAAAGCAAAATTACAAGTTCTCATTTGACAGTGTGCTTCACTTTAATGGGCAACTTAACACCTGTGCTTGTTTCCATAGCAAAGTTCTATTCCCAGCAGAAGACAATGTTCCATCATAGATAACTCCAAAAAAAAAAAAAATTACATAGAGGAAAAAGAGATTATGATGCCCGATGAAAAACATGAAATTCAATAAATATGGATATGTACCTTATAGATAGATAGTCATAGTATTTAAACTGGGCACTTTTAGAAAAAAATGTAATTAAATACAACAGGATGAAACTGAACAAACTGGTTAATAATGGAATTATATGTACAAGACAGAAGTCCGTTCAGTTTTAGTTGTAACCGCGTATTTGGAAAAGCCTAAAACTACAGTTTCTTCAAATAAATCTAGACTGATTTTGTCTATGCTGTTTTTATTAGAGGCTGATATACGAGTATGTATTGAAATCATATTAAAGTTATTGTTTTTGTAAAGCTACTAGTGATGTTTGAAAATACTCATTTTAGCATATCCAATAAAAGAGCAAAACCAAACTTAAATAGTCGGTTTTGATTTTTTAGTGGATAGAACTGTTTCACTTGGGTAGCTAATGGCTTCCTTGCAACCAATCTTTTCTCTGCGTCAGGGGTGTCTAATATTTTGGCTTCCCTGGGCTACATTGGAAGAAGAAAAATTGTCTTGGGTCACACATAAAATACACTAACACTAACAATAGTGATGAGCTAAAAAAAAAAAAATCACAAAAACATTCCACAATGTTTCAAGAAAATTTATGAATTTTTGTTGGATCTGGTTCAAAGCTGTTCTGGGCTGCAAGCAGGCCTTGGGTTGGACAAGCTTTGCTCTATATCCTCCCCAATCGATTAATATCTTCCAATTTATACAAATATAGGAATATAATTAGCCAAGCACCAGAATAAAAAAGAACTCATACGCTATTTTTGGCTTTTCTTTCCTATATTATCAAATCTATCTTACACTTAGATAAGGCCTTTACTGTTTGTCAAAATATATGGCTCATCAGTGTTGCCTCTTTCATGTTTCATATCCATATATAATCAATTATTGACAGTAGCTATTAATTCAAGTATAATTTTCAATAATGAACATCATCTCATCTAGGTTAGTAAAAATAACACACAGATAATTCTATTTTGAATGAAATGCCTTTTTACCTAAAAACAATTCATATAGAAATGTCTTGTTTACTTGTCTGTAATCAGGAGACAAAAAAAAAAACACAAAAAACAATCAAGTGTATCACAAATATAAAGTTATCAGTAAATTAAATTCACTACTTCTAAATTTTATTTTAACATTTGTTTTTAAAATATATTGCAGGGGAAGCCGGGATGGCTCAGTGGGTTAAGTGCTCACTTTGCAGCGCCGGGGACCGAGGATCGAATCCTGGCCTCGGCCCGTGCGGAACCATGTGCTGAGCTGGGAGCTCCCCCAGTTCAGTTCTCTCTCTGTCTCTGTCTCTGTATCTCTCTCTCTCTCTGTCAAAAATAAAAATAAATAAATAAAAATATTAAAAGAAGTCCTCACCTTAAAAAAAAAAAAATATATTGCAGCACATCTTTTTCTTTTTTTAAAAATATATATATATATATTTATTTATTTATTTATTTTGACAGAGGAGAGAGAGAGATACAGAG
>PVKE010031210.1:0-19169 GCA_004027555.1 Craseonycteris thonglongyai
CAACCAAAGTGTCCTTTGATAGAGGACTGGATAAAGAAGTTGTGGTACATTCACACAATATATTATTCAGCATTAAGAAAAGAAAGACTGTCATTTGCAAGACTGTGGATGGACCTTGAGATCGTTATGTCAAGTGAAATAAGTCAGAAAAAAATCAAGAATCACATGACTTCAATTATATGTGGAATATAAAACTGAAAGTAACAAAGAAATAAAATCTTGGAGATGCTGGGATAGCTCAGCAGGTTGAGCACTTGCCTTGTAACTGTAAGGCCCTGAGATCAAATCCCAACTCCAGCCCATGCAAACCCACATACTGAACTGCAGTGCAACTGATAACTGCTGGGATGGCAGCATAAGTTCTTGCCTCTCATGCAGGAGGCCCCGGATCAGTTCCTGCCTTGCGTGGCCCCACATCCACCTGTGTGTAATAAAACCATTTCACAACTAATCATATACAACTATGGAGACTTTTTTGGGCCCTCCTCCCTTCTCTTTCTCTCTCCTTCTCTAAAAACAGTAAAAGAATACATAAATAAAATAAAATCTTATGGTCACATTAAATAGTTTAGTGATTACCTGAGGGTAAGAAAGGAGGGGGTTGGAGAGGAGGGAGGGAGTATCAAATATATGGCGATGGAAGGAGAACTGACTCTGGGTGGTGAGCACACAAGGCAACACAGAGACGATGTATTATAGAATTGTACACCTGGAACCTATGTAATTTTTACCAACTAATGTCACCCTAATAAATTTAACAATGAAAAAAAATCTTTGGAAATTAAAAATTTTCAGCAATATGAGAAATGTTTATTCAGGTGGAAGTTTAACTTACTCTATTTCCATCACTTCTTCATAAATCACCAGGAGCATAGAAAATGAGCAGCCTCACAACCATGGCTGCATTGAAAACTAGAGAGGAAAGAATGGGTTTGAAGATCCCTCTAAAGCTCTGTCCTAATATACTATTATATCATTAATAGACCAATGTGGCAGCTCCAGAAAAGTCTCATTTTAAAGTTTGTTTTTATTTGACAAGATCCCAAGCTCACTCAGTGGGAAAGCACTACTCCCTTGTGTTTGTCAAAAAAGCAAGCGGTAATCATTTAACATACAATTACCTGAAGTGGTCATATCATTTGGAGTCAAGATTATGGTCAACAAATTTAAAAGAAAAACCTGGGAAAAGATAAATTCATGAGGGGTTTTCAGAAGATCTGAAAAATTCTTTGCAATCTAGAAGTCTATGTACCTGTTGGGACTGTACTTATGACCAGGAAAGAATTGAGGACACCTAATCTCACATGTCTGACTGACCCTGAGGCTCTGAACAGACAGGAAGAGAAGGCTAAATGAGTTTGTAAACTTCAAGAGCACTGAAAAATTACCCCAACACAGACAAAGAGTAACTCAGCAAAGAATACACAAGCTATTGTTCTAGGAATTTAAAGCAGTCTTTGTTAAAGCATTCTCTGACTACTCAGCTTAACAAGTAGAAACTAAAGTGGCTGTATGTGATTAAAATACAGACTTTACAGAATTAGTCCAGAAAATCACTAATCATCAGCAACAATTACAGTAACAAACAGCAACAATAGTAAACTCCGGGAAAGGGTAGTCATATGAGTTCCAGAGCTACTTCATTATATCATTTAAAATGTCTACCGGTAGGTTTCAAAGAAATTATAATACACACAAAAACCCAGGAAAGTATAGTCCATACACATGAAAAAAAGCAATAAATAAGATCTGCCCTTTGCAAATATCTTCTCCCATTTGGTTGGATGCTGCTTTTATTTTGTTGATGGTTCCTTTTGCTGTTCAGAGGCTTTTTGGTTTGGAATAGTCCCATTCATTGATTTGTACTTTTACTTCCCTTGCCTTTAAGGTTAAAGTCATAAAATCATCTCTGAACTAAATAAAGGTCCATAAGATTAGTACCTATTTACTCTGTGCATTTTATTGTCTCAGGTCTTATGTTTAGGGTTTTTTTTTATCCATTTTCAAATAATTTTAGTATAATGTGACAGATGACAGTCTAGGTTCCTTTTCTTTTCTTTCTTTTCTTTCCTTTCTTTTTCTTTCTTTCCTTCCTTCCTTCCTTCCTTCCTTCCTTCCTTCCTTCCTTCCTTTCTTTCTTTCTTTCTTCTTTCTTTCTTCCTTTCTCTCCTTTCTCTCCTTTCTCTCCTTTCTCTCCTTTCTCTCCTTTTTCTCCTTTCTCTCCTCTCTTTTCTTTCCTTTCTTTCGGACACAGCTTTCCAATTTTCCCACCACCATTTATTAAAGAGGCTGTCTTTTCTCCATTGTACATTTTTGGCTCCTTTGTCAAAAATTATCTACCTATATATTTGTGGGTTTATTTCTGGGTTCTAAATTCTATCCTATCAGTCTGTGTGTCAGTGTTTCTGCCAATGCCATGCTGTTTTGATGATCGTTGCTTTGTGGTATAAATTGAAGTCAGAGAAATGAGATACCCCCAGACTTGTTCTTTTTTCTCTAGGATAGTGATGGGTATTGCATTAATTTTGTATATTGCTTTTGGTAATATGTCCATTTAACTATATTGATTTTTCTAATATATGAGCACAAAATATCTTTTCATTTCTTCTTGTCTTCTTTAATTGATTTTTAATAATGTCTTATAGTTTTCAGAGTATAAGTTCTTCACATATTTTGTTAAGTTTATTCCTAGGTATTTTATTATTTTTCTTGCAATTGCAAAATAAATTAAATTATTTTTATTTCTACTTGTAAAATTTTATTATTAGTATATAAGAACAGAATACATTTTTGTACATTGATTTTGTATTCTGCAAATTTACTGTATTTGTTCATTGCTCAAGTAATTTTTTGGTGAAGTCATTAATCTTTTCTATATAAAGAATCATGTCATCTGAGAAAATTCAACTTATGCATTCCAAATTTGGATGACTTTTAATTATTTCTATTGCCTGATTGCTTTGGCTAGGACTTCCAATAATATGTGAAATAACAGTGGTGCCTGGGAGCATCCCTGTCTTGTACCTGATCTTAGAGGAAAATATTTACATTTTTACTATTAAGTATCATATTAACTCAGGGGTAATCATATATAACTTTTATTCTGCTGAGGTATTTTCCTGTAATAAAGGATAATTATACACACACACACACACACATATGTATACATTACTCATACAATTCAACAACAAAATAATAAACAGTCAAATTAAAAAATAAGTAGCAGACCTAAATAGACACTTCTCCCAAGTAGACAAAGAAATGGCCAACATATATATAGAAAATGTTCAACATTACTATTTAGTAGGGAAATGCAAACCAAAACCACAATGAGATACCACTTAATACCTTTTAGAATGGCTGCTATCAAGACAATAATATAACATGTTGGAGAAATTATGGAGAAAAAGGGTCCCTCATATACTGCTGGAGGAAATGTAAATTAGTATAGCTACTATAGAAAATAGAATGGAAGTTCCTCAAAAAATTAAAAATAAAATTACCATATGATCCAGCAATCCCTCTTCTAGGTATCTACCCAAAACACCTAAAAACATTAACCCATAAAGATCTATGAACACCTATGCTCATCACAGCATTATTTATGGTGGCCAAGACATGAAACAACCCATGTGCCATTTGATAGATAATTGGATAAAGAAGATGTGGCACATATACTCAGAAAAATATTACTGAACCATAAAAAAGATGAATTACTACTCTTTGAAACAACATGGATGCATCGTGAGTTTATAAGCTAAGTGAAATAAGTCAAACAGAAAAATTTGTGTACCATATAATTTCATTCATATGTGACATATAAAACTGAAAGTAACAAACTAACAAGACAAACAAAAAACAAATCATAGTTGCAGACAACAGTTCAGTGGTCAACAAAGAGTAAGAGGGGTGAAAGAGGATAAAAAGGGTCAAATATATGACTGACTCTGGGTGGTGAGCACACAATGTAATATATAGATAATATATAGATAATGTATTATAGAATGGTACACTCGAAACCTATATAATTTTACTAACCACCCCAATAAATTTAAATTTAACAGTAAATTATTTTTAATTAAAAAAAAAGAAAAGAATTATTAAAGGAAATCCTCTGGCTGAGATGAAACTAGAGAGAAATTTGAATTCACACAAAAGAAGAGATAAAGAGTATCAGTAAAAGTAACTATACAGGTAAATGTAATGGCATAAAAATATTTTGTTTGTAGTTCTTTTCTTCTCTAATCAGACTTTAAAGACATGAGCATAAAACAATAATTATAAAGGCATATTAGGGCTTATAAGTAAACAAAACATAATTTGGATGACAATAATAACAAAAAAATTTGAGGACAAAAATGGACATCTATAGAATGAGAATATGTGTATGGTATTAAAATTTAACTGACATTAATATAAAATAAATTGCTTAATTAAGATGTAAATTATATTTCTTTGGACAACCATTAATAAAATAACTCAAAACAATAACAGCAGTAGCAACAACAACAACAACAAAATGAAAGAATGAAAGAAGATATACAAAGCAAATAGTAATTAAAGAGTTAGAGTGACTATACTAATATCAAACAAAATAGACTATAAGACAAAAATTGTTTCTAGGCACAAAGAACATTTTATAATAACAAAAGTGCCAGTCTATTAGAAAATTATAACAATTATAAACATATATTTCTCTAACAACCAGATCCCAAAATACATAAAGCAAAACTCACATAATTAAAGAAAGAAAGTGATAATTCAAAATAATAGTTTGAGATAATACCATACTTTCAATGACATACAGAACAACTAGGCAGGAGGTAAACAAGAAAATACAGGACTTGAATAACAGTATAAACAAACTAAATCCACAGGTATCCAATAGTACTTTTTGAAGTTGTATTCAATTATGGTAGCAATGTCTAGTATGACTTTCATTAAAAGATAATGATAATCAGATGAATGCTAGCATCATCATGTGACAGACAAGATAGTGAAAAAAAATGATGGAATCATGGCTGTCTTTGGGGAATACAATACAATTTTGAAGTGGTATTTGAAATACAAAAATGTTGTAGAAATGTAGCAATGGAAGTGTGAGTATGCAATAGAACCTCCAACACACTTGACTGTTGCACACATTTGTGATAAGTTTGAAACACATGGTAAATTGAAATAGCATGCATGGAAATACAAGTGAACACTTTGGTCAACGTTGCTCAAGCAGTAGTTCACCGTAATCAGACATACCTGTATGCTAATTGTAAACACTTTGAGTACCTCTTGTAAGTGCAGAAGTTAAATGTGGCTTGTATTCATCTTTTGTTGTTGGTATATATTGAATATTACAATTTTAATACAGGTTTTTTATTTCTTAAAATGTGTATACACTTCTTTTTAGCATTCTCTGTGTATTCTTCTCATATGCTCCTGAAACTTTCTCCAAAGAGACCAAATATTAAACTATCAAAAAAAAATTTAATACATTTAAGAGGATTAAAATCATACTAAGTATGTTCTTCATTGAAAATGGAAGTAAATTATATACAATAGAAGGAAGTAAGGGGAATTCAGAAATAAATGGAAATTGAAAACTACACACTCCTAGGTAATCAATAACTCACATAAGAAATAATTAGTGAAAATTGAAAATAGTTTGAAATGAATAAAAATAAAAATAAAATAAAACCAACTAGAACTTATGGATGGCTCTGAAGCAGTGCTTACAGAGAAATGTATGACCCTAAGACCTATATTAAACATGATGAAATATATTAAATCAGTAATATTTTTTAAAGATTTTATTGTTTTTGACAGAGAGAGAGACAAAGACAGAGAGAGACAGCGAGAGGGGGGAAGGTCCAGAGCGGTCTCCATAGTTATACATCATCAGTTTTTGACATAGTTTTATTTCACTTAGGTGGGCGGGAGGGCAGAGGGGAGGCCTGCAGGGAGGAAACTGGGCCAGTGGCAGGGAGCTCCCACTTGGAAAGCTCACTCTGGCAGGAACGGAACTGGGGGCCACACCCCATTTCACCATATGGATCCCCATGGGCTGGGACTAGGATTTGATCCTCAAACTCTGGGGCTGCAAGGCAAGTGCTTAACCTGCTGAGCCATCCTGGCATCCCCTCAAATCAGTAGTTTAATCCAACACCTTAGGAAACTCAGTAGCTCAGCTCTACCTGTTGAAGATTATAAGACAGTGGACAAGACATATGTAAAAAATTCAAGCACCAACAGATCATGGAGTTTTATTGTGTTCCTTCTACTCTAACTTATCAAAATATAAAACCAAAGATAGAAAGAGAACAAGTATAGTTTCCATACCAAAGTAGTTGATTTAGTGTACTGATCCCTTCATTCTGCTGAGACTCATTATTGTTTGTTCCTTAGTAGTAGTGAGCTAAGGCAACATCCACTAATTATCCTTAGTCACCACTGTGCTCATCAAATGGAGCAAGCCATTGTGATTTTAATTATTTCCGTTTTCTGATTTGTCCAATCCTGGTGCTAATCTCCAGACACTGATACAATAGACTTTACTACCTTGCTGCAAAAATGAAGTGTGTGTGAGGGTGTGAGTGTGTGTGTGTGTGTGTGTGTGTGTGTGTGTGTGTGTGTGTGTAACTCTGAGACATAGTGGAATTCTACTTACTCTCAATTTGTTCTAGTCCTGAAAAGGCAGGGTATATTGCCTACCGTTTATCCTAAAATAGTAAAAATTCAGATAGCCCTGATTCTCTGTAAAATCCTTATAATTCTTTATATTTTCTTTTTCCCACTGTTCATTTATATAATGCCATCTATGTATATTAAATACTTAAATATGTCTCATTATGTAGATTCTTTTCTAGCAATATATCTTGATCATATCAATAGGTGTAAATGACAAGTTATAAAACACAGTTGGATATTCAATTAAAAATACGGTATTTAATCATCCATTTATTCATTCAAGAAATACTCATGACCAATGCTTGCTTCATTTCAAAAATCATGCTGAGTGACTCTGAACAATAAAGATATGGTCCCTATGATCCCTGACTGTGTAAAGTTCACATTCTGGCAGGAGACAGAAAGGAATATACATTGTATTCTTGGAAAGAAGAAAGTTAAAATTCCTATGAAGTAGAACACTCAGGCTGTCATAAGAAAAGTGGGATTAAGGAATAGGCAAAAATGGAGACAAGGAAGGTAAGGAGGTTTTCCTTTTAACCTGGCCCTAAATTGAGTAAAGTTATTTCTGAGCTTGGGCCTCCACTGCTTATGGAAGTATCAGGTTCAAAGTATCCACATGAACTAAGATTCCTTAGTAGTTTTATTTCCTGTAGGAGGGGATTCATGTGCCTTGTGGTACTTCAATGGTGCTCCAGAATGAGCACAGAGAAACCCCAGAAATTAGAGCAGGGATGGAGGCATTCAGCACACTAGTCTCCGAAAAGACTGATAGCTCACTGCAGCTTTCAGAGGCTTCCAGAAATAAGCATACTTCTACCATGGGATGATATTTAAAAAATTATTTTTATTAACATTACTTGTTTATTTATTTATTTATTTATTTTACCCAGCATTTATTTCCCTCCATTTTATTCCTCTCGTTTTTCAAACAACTAGATCATTCTCAGTTTGTTGCCACATGGGAGGGATATGTCACTGTGGAGAATAGCAGCTAAGGAATCTTCCTGGCTTTGGTGTCTAAAAGAGCAAAGTACTTAAAGCAGAGGTCTAAAATTAGCAGCCTTCATTCAGGCCAAAGCTTTCAGAGAAATATTTTATTGGTTATTGTGAAGTTGGCCCACACACTGTTTCAAAAGAGAAATGGCCAGCATTTGAAATTGGAATACTTAATATATACATCTAGCTTCCTGGCTTTTCCAAAAGATTCAGAAGTTTTTGTAATTGGGGCAAATTCCCACATGGTAACCATGGAAGGATCTGATTATCAGTTATCTTCCTTTGCTAGAACACACTCTCTTTCATCAGCCTTATTCACTGTTCATATGTTTGTATCCCCAGCAGTGAGGCACAATATTAGTTACCTTTATCATCTTGAATTTACTAGAGAGACTCATATCAATTACAAGCCTTGAGCCTTGTCTTCATGGAAATGATAAAATTCTGGTTACAGACTGACTTTGGAAGAGAAATTATGTATCATAAAAGCAGAGCATTTAAGGTCTCAGCAAACTTGACAGAAAGTAACAGTATATTCCAGGGATCAGAGGAGTGGTGAAAATGAATAGTTAGTGACTCAATAGATTGAGAGCCTCCATGCCTTGCTTCCCCAGCAGAGAACAGGGAGATAGCAAGTATCTCAAAGTGGCTTCTGTGTCTGAGAGCTGAAATGATTTATGACACAGAAAGGTGGCAACACCTGAAAGCAGAAATTGTTTGTGTTGTGTTTGAGCATATGTAGAGCTCAGGAGTTTCTAAAAAATTCCTTTACCCCAGCATGACCTGGAAGGGACAAAATGATTTTTCGTGTGCCCACACAGAACACAGGATTAACTGTGAATGCAGCCGGACCAGAAATTGTCTTGCCGAGAGGAATGAGAGTGAGAGATGTCCTAGTAGGTGCCTGCATGGACCAATCATGTGGAAAACAAGAGTCTAGCATACTTATATTCACCCTATGTCCATAAATACCTTGGTGTTTAATTAATTCTTAAAAAATTAATACATTCGATTTACACATTAAATTTATTTACGCATGTTCAATATGTATATAAATTTATATAGCATGTGTACCTGGATTTATAGAATTGGGATACAAGCCCTTCAAAACTTAGTGACAAAGGCAGTGCTTTGAGAAATTTTATTGGAAAATAACAACTGGATAACCAGAGAAGTAGGGTTGGTCAGAACAGATGTGGCACCAAGAAACACTGGACCTGGACAGCCTCCTTAGCCATACTGGTTAAAGGTGATGATAAATTCTTAATAAAGAGAAAGAGAGAGATTCTACTTACCTCATTCACATTACAGCGAAAGTTGTTCTACTATTAGAGTGTACACTTAATTTTCTTCAAAAATAATTTCCTGTCCTGATGTAGTCTCTGTGAAGAATTCCTACTGACTGTGTAAAAAGTATCTGAAATGTATCCGTTAGGTCTTGCCTGGCTCTAACATTGATTCTGGAGCCCAGAGTGGGAAAAACTCAATAAGTAGATGTTGTCGTAATGGGGTTTGTTTCTGCCAGCTGCTTTTTACACTTTCACCTGATACTTGTATTGTTTCCTTATGGGTAGATCACGTTTTTTTCACTTCTACTTTTGAAAATTCACATCAAGTGGATTCACATATCACTAAATAGATACCATTACCATGCCCATTACTTTTTCTGACCCTTTCCTCAATAGTCAAGTGTACTTTTAAAAAATGAAACAGATGAGGAAACAGACCGGACAATGTTCAGAATAAAACTCTACATAATGAACGTCTATCAACACTACCCTCTCACCATTTGTAGCAGATGTGCTGTAAGAGCAGCCCAGCAGTACATTAAAGGACAGCCTCTGGGCCTAACTTATTGTGGATTTTAGAAAATTATAAGAATCAAATTAAAAGATTTATATATCCTTTATTAGTTTTATTATTTTGTCTTGTGCCATCTTCTCCTTTTCCTCTTAATACTTTTCCTGGGAACTCTTTTTCTATCCCCTGAGGATCATTTCTTGTGTTGGTCCATGCTCTGCCCCCTACTTCTCATTGTTATGGTTTCACTGTGGTATTTTTGGTGACACTGCAGAACTTCAAAGTGGCCCTCACTTCATACCATTTATCAACTTTTCTTACCAGTTCAGTGTCACTTTGATGTCCCACTGTGTGGCTGGCAACTACGCCGCAGGCCTAAAACAAGACAGAACTGGCAGGACCCTGGAATGAATAAAGTGGAAACAGTGTCCAGTGTGAATAATACAGAAGCAATCCGATGGCAGCACTCTGATGTACAAGATCAACTGTAGCTTAAAAAAGCATACATATAAAATATATAAGCTCATGTACATATATTCCACAGATTTGCTGAGCATTTAGTTTTAAATTATAGGGTGTTTGAATTTTAAAAGAATTCAAAGATCAACACCCCAACATGAGGAAACTGACTGGCTGGTAATTATTAATAGCTCATTCAGCATTATGCATCAGCTTATGCGTAGAAATTGACATAGTCTTGTTTTCCTTAGTCTCACACAAGTTCCCAGTCTACCTTTTAGGACACTGCCAACATAAATGTGTGATTTTGATCATTATCATACAGGTTTAAACATCAGCTGTTTTAAAACTGTCATTGTGCTCTTTTTAACTAAGATAGTCTTAATGGTGGATATCAAGAACTTTTTCAATTTAAACTTGTAAGTTTTCACTTATATGTCTCCGAAGTATTTCTATCCTGGTAAAACCTAGGTTGAAATTCAATTTCCAAATCATCTGTAAAATAATTTTTCACTTTTTTACATGTTTTTACTTCATTTTCAGTAAGAGGGTAGGTTTATCTTATAATTTTTCAATTAAGTTTTTAATGTTCTATGCCTATGCTTTATATTTCTAAGAGCGAAGTCCTGATCTCCAAAAATTTATTTTGTATATTACCTATTGTTATTTTATTTTATGGGTGATATTCTTTAACTCTCTGAGAGTGAACTGTTTTATTTGTTTGTTTTGTTTTTTAAGATTTGTTGTTTTGAGAGAGGAGACAGAGAGAGAGAGAGAGAGAGAGACAGAGACAGAGAGAGAGAGAGAGAAGGGGGAAGGGCCCAGAGCAATCTCCATAGTTGCACATCATTACCGGTAGTTGTAACATAGTTTCACTTCACACAGGTGGGTGTGGGGCTGCGCAGGGCAGAACTGAACTGGAGGCCTCCCAGATGGACGGTGAAAACTCTTGGTGCTGTGCCATCCTGGTGGGTTACCAGTTGCATCCCATTTCAGCCTATGGTTTTGCATGGGCTGGGGCCAAGAATCGAACCCAGGACATCATGATTATGAGGCAAGCATTCAACCACTGAGGAGTTTCGATTTTCTTTTCATCCTTTCTTCCTTCTGGTCTTTATCTTTCAGGCAAGATTTATTTAGGTCACTGGCTATCCTTCATTCACCGCATGCTCATAGTTAAGAATGAAAGACCAGGGGAAGCCGGGATGGCTCAGTGGGTTGAGCGCTCACTTTGCAGCGCCGGGGACCGGGGGTCGAATTCCGGCCCGGCCCGTGCGGATCTATATGCTGAACTGGGAGCTCCCCCAGTTCAGTTCTCTCTCTTGTCTCTCTCTCTCCCTCTCTCTCTCTCTCTGTCAAAAATTAATTAATTAATTAATTAAATTTAAAAAACAAACAAAAAATTAAAAAAAAAAAAAAGAATGAAAGACCAAAAAGCTGTTTGGAAGTTCTGAGTGCAGGCACCTCATACTAAAAGTGAACTTAATTTTTGGCAAGTCTGACTGCACCATTTCACCAGGGACCACTAGTGTCTTCTTGCAATGGTTGGTTAGATTATGAGAAGTGAAATTTCTAATTGCGTGCCTTAAATTATAAACCAGTCTGCTAATATTTTAGATGTGACTGAGGAATGCTGAGACTATCAGAATTCAGCATGTAAATGTTCACCTTATCATCCTGTTTTGAGTATGATATGCCACCTTACACTGGGCCTAGTGTCCTTTAATCCATATGCCCTCTGTTAATCTCTCCAGTCATCTGCCATCACTGTGGAGGAGATCTGGATATTGAAAGACTTCTTATATAGATTGGTAAACAAGTCTCCTGTTTTTCAGCCCTACTTTCAGCCCTTTTTCAGTGATACCTTCTGCCACCGATACATATTCCTTTGCGAAGCTGTGCATTGCATATTGCTTTCCTTTCTGACAGTGTTCTCATTTCTGGTAGGTCAGTTCTTGTTTGCTAATCTACTTTCACTTACACAAATTATATTTTAATTTTCTCCATTCTTTGACCTTGTGGATTTTTTCTTGATTTATTTTCCATTCACTAGGGTTCTCTGTGTATTTCATGTACTTAATCTTCCATCTTTAAATTAATGTCTAATTTCTTTTTTTAAGTGCTTATATTGTTATTAGTGCTTTAAAAATCAATAGGGGAAAACTTTACTTTGGCCTTTCCCTGACTAAATATAAGTGTCTAATGGAACAAATATACAACTCAGACTAAAATAAACCAAACAATTCCCAAGATTTAATCTACTTATTTAACTGGTTAGACAACAGACTTCTTCCTTTCTTCACCTAATTCAGCCAACCTTCATTCAAGAAAAAATGGATGAATTTACCAATAGAATGATCCAGCTTTATTTAGTTAAAGGTAGGTTAGCAAATTCCGTTCTCTGTTAGTTAGACATTAGTTAGACAAGCTTATGTTTAAAAGTGATTAACCATTTCACTGTCATAAATTTGTAGAATTTTAAAGTCAAAGAACTGGAAGATGAAGCCTATTATACATTAAGACAAGACCTTTCTGAACTAGGCTCTCAATTGTAGCAATAGTGAAGAAATTTTGTGAACTTATAGAAATTAAAGATAAACTTGAGAAGCAAGGATTTGAGCAAGGCAAGAGTAAAATGACAGTCTTTTTGAAACCATATTGCCATCTAAGATGAACAATGATCAGAAACTGGCCTTCAAATTTCTGTAGTCATTTCATCCATAATGGAAGAAACACTTTCTACATCAAAGCGAACACTCCTCCTGGTTCCCTCCAAAATTTATATCTTTCTCAGACCTCAGAATTTGAATTTATTTGGATATAAGATCATTCTTAGTTGTTTTATTTGTATGAAAATATAATGGAGGTCCATAGTTCAAACCTATTTCAGGATACTTGCATAAGCAATTTGTAAAATAGTATAGGGCTATTGTCTCCTTTTCTCTACCTTAAATATTTTTTAGTTTCTTCCAGTCTTCATATAAAAAGGCATTTGTAATATTTAAACAATGTGTAATCAGATTTGGTAAGAAAAATAAATGTATTTCTCTGTGAGTGCATTCTAATGCCTAATTTACATCTGGTTGCTAAGAAAACCTTCTGTGAGTGTGTGTGTGTGTTTGTATATGCACACACATGTATTCTTGTGTATTCATTTTCTTGCTCTAAGAAATGATGGTCGTATGAACTGATAATGGATTTTAGATGATGGAATAATAAAATAGATACAAGGCAAACATTTTAAAACTTTTATTTATTTATTTATTTATTTTTATTGTTATTGAGAGAGAGAGAGAGAGGGAGAGAGAGAGAGAGATACAGAGACAGAGAGAGAACTGAACTGGGGGAACTCCTCAGTTCAGCACATGGGTCCGCATGGGCCGGGGCCGGGATTCGATCCTCGGTCCCCGGCGCTGCAAAGTGAGTGTCTAACCCACTGAGCCATCCCGGCTTCCCCTAATTTTTTTAAACTTTTATTTTTTTATTTTATTGTTTTTGAGAGAGAGAGAGAGAGTAAACATTTTTAAATAAACACTTCCACATCAACTTAATTTTAATTTCTTATAATAAAAAATGGTTGTTTGACAGATGATCTCTATTTTAAGAGCAAAGTGAAAGCTTGCATAGATTTTTTTTACTAAGCAAATACTAAAATCCTTTTGATTTGCTTATGTTTGAATGCAATAACAACATCACAACTGAAAAGCTAAATATAAAGAGCATTTAATCTTTTTCCAATATTTATATGGGAAAATATATGTCAATTAATGTAGGGACAGTTTATAAGGGGCTATAATTTTTTTTTTCTGGTAAGCCGCCCCTGATGTATTTTATCCTAACGACAATTATAGTAGAAGAGAAAAAAAAAAATACAACGTGTGCATTTAAGAATGTGTTAGTTTTCTATTGCTGCTGTTATAATTTAATACAAAGTTAGTGGTATAATCAACACAAATTTATTATTTTGTAATTTTGGACATAAGAAATCAAAATTCAGTTTTACTTGGCTATAAATTAATGTGGTATCAGGGCTTAATTCTCTCTGGAGGCTGGAGAAAATCCATACCTGGCCTTTTCAGGTTTCTGGAGACTGCTCCCTTTTTCAGCTTCCTGGCTGAATCACTCTGACCTCTGCCTTTATTATCGCATCTGCCTTCCTCTCATAACATTTGTAATTACATCAGGTCAGTTTGAATATTTAAGGTAATATTACCATCTCAATATTCTTAACTTATTCACATCTGCAGGATCCCTTTCGCCATGCAAATCAATGTATGAACAAATTCTGTGATTATGATAAGAGTAACTTTGGGAGTCATTATTTTACCAATAAATTAGTTTCTGCATAATATGTCAACTTCACAATATGAATCCCAGAAGATATTTTGAAACATAGAACTCATATTGTGAGCAAGTATAAATTATTTCTTTTCTTATTGCTCTTGCCTGAGTTCTTTCCAAGTTGAAATTGGAGATTCTGGAGGTAGCAAAACCTTTGTGGTGCTCTCTAGCCTCAGCCTGGCACACAGCAGGTGCTCCGTTTTCCAAACCACTCAGTAGGGCTTGGTGTCTCTTTCTCTCATGAAAAAAACATCAAAAACGCATCTGAACACATGATGGTGATTACAAAGGATGAAATAGCAGTTGCTTATTAAGAATATATGGATCTTTGATTATGAGATTGCTTTACTTCACTACTCTAACCATTATCCATCAGTCTGTCTGACTAGTAAATGAAAAATTTTCTCAGTCATAAAGAGTATTTTGTTACTATGGTACCTGAAGTTACTGAGGATGAGCTATCACACTAACTTCAAATCTAAATCTTAAAAAGTTTTTGTTTTTTTAACTAATTTTCTTTTGCTTTAATATGAGTTTATATAAACTTAAATTAACTTCAGTGTCTCAAACACAGTTAAAACTGAGGCTCCCATTACAGAACCACATTTTACATTTCAAATAAAGGGGGTGGGAGTTAAAACTACAATCTGGGCATGTACATTTATGCCTGGATACAGCTTCAGGAGTAAAATTCGCCAAGAACAATTTCTTTCAACTCCACAAAGAATACTATGATAGTCCAATCCAACAAATTAGACACAAAATTTACAATTTAAAACATAAGGAGTCAGACGAGTATTAGCTACAGATCTTAGAAGGTTAGAGGAAGAATATCACCTAGGAGGACTGGTCTATCAGTCAGACTATTTTGTAAATAACCTTTTACAGAAATGTTAATTTGGCAGTTAAAGTGATTTACAGAAGAAAAAAAAAAGAAATTGGTTCAGCAAAATAGTATCAAATAGAATTTAAATTAACAACTGATAAATGACTTAGAATATTTATAATTACCTACATTTTTAAAAAATTACATTTATTTAAACACATTTAGATGCTAGGCCAGTGTTAGGCAGCTGGCTGAAATGATCTGGAACCAATTATAACAAACCATATCCACAAATATTAATTGATTTTCTATAACATGTAACAGTATATAAAGAAATGGGGGTGTTTATAGTATTTAAGGAAACTTCACATACAATTTGATAACACTATTTTAAATAAATTGTTCAAATTTGTAGCATAAAAGTTGTGTGAATTTAGAAAGGCAAGAGTTGGTAAGGAAATTTAGAAGACAGTGTACTTCTGGTTGGGCAATGAAATAGCATCCGTAGTAAAATTTTATGTTTCTGATTCACAGAAATTTATTTTTCATTATATTATAAAATCTTTCCCCTATCACAAAGTTATTTAAATCTCGTTGAATCTATAGATTATATTTCATTTCTCTTTTTTAATATTGTTTCAATGATACAGTAATATAATTGATTTTTTTTAGAATTGAACTAGTTTTGAGGTTCACTCAGTTACTTTCAAACTTTATAAACAGATGAGAGAAAAGGTAGAGTAGAGGATTTGTTTGCTATTGTGTAAATTTAATCACAGTATCAGTGGTTTATAACAATAAGCACTTTTTTAGTACTCTCATATGTATGTTGGCTACAGATAAGCTGTAGGTTCTGTTATCTAGGAGGAGCTTGGTTGAGATGACAGTCAGTCATGCCTTTCTCCTCTACTTTCTGGATCCACTGAACTAAGTGGGCACATATATTACATATTAATTACAGAGGCAGAAGTCAGCAATTTAATATTTATTTATTTATTTATTTATTTTTGATGAGAGAAAGAGAGAGAGAGAGAGAGAGAGAGAGAGAGAGAGAGAGAGAGAGAGAGAGAGATACAGAGACAGAGAGAGAACTGAACTGGGGGAGCTCACAGTTTAGCATATGGTTCCGAATGGGCCGGGACCGGGATTTGATCCCTGGGTCCCGGCACTGCAAAGTGAGCGCTCAACCCACTGAGCCATCCAAAACTAACATATATTTTAGCTTCTGCTTGCATTGTGTCTCTTAACATAGTACTGACCAAAGCAAATCAGTTGCTGGGTCATAGGATAATTTTTTGTTTAACAGTCTGAAGAATTTCCAACATATTTTCTCCTAAGAAGTTGTGACCGTTTGTAATCCCACACATGTATGATTTTTTTCACACTCTTCTTAACATTTGTTATTATGTCTTTTTTATTATAACCACCATTGGATGAATTTATCAGTCAAGCCATATGGTCTTAGTATTTTCTTTGTGGAAATTTTTTTTTTTTAATTACTAAATTCAGACTATTTAGTTATATGTTTATTCAGATGTTCTACATTTTCTTGAGTCAATTTCAATTGTTTGTGTTCCTCTAGGCATTTATCCATTTCACCTAGATTTTCTAACAAGTTGGCATACAATTGTTAATTGTAGTCAGTTATAACCCTTATATTTCATATTAATCCTAGCTTTTTGTAATTTGAGGTTTTACTCATTTTTTTTCTTGGTCACTGTAGCTAAAGGTTTAGTCATTTTCACAAATCTTTTCACAGAACCAACTTTTGGCTTTGCTGATTTTCTTTCTTGGTTTTCTGTTTTCTATGTCACTTACTTCCATTATAATCTTTATTATTTCCTTTTTTTCTGATTGCCTTGAATTTAGTGATTTCTGTTTTCTTTTCTTTTTTTTTTCTTCTTTTTTTCTTTTTGACTGTCTTAAAGTGGTAGCTTAGGTTATTGATTTGAGATTTTGCTTAGTTTATATGTATAATATAAACAGTTTGAATTTTAAAGTTCCCTCTAACACTGCTTTTGCTGCATCCCATAAGTTTTGGTGTGCTCATGTTTTTATTTTCATTAATTCATCTCAAAGTATTATGTAATTTTCTTTGTAATATTTTTCTCGGTAAGTAGAGATGCATAATGTCAACATTTTTGTGAATTTCTCAAAATTTCTTGCTTTTGATTCACAATTTTATTTATAGCGTGAAGATACACATTGTATTATTTTATTCATATAAAGTATATTGAGGCCTTAAATATATTTATTTAAAGTCTTGCTTTTTTTTTTTTTTTTTTTGAGAGGTGAGAGAGAGAATGAGAGAGAGAAAGAGAGAGAGAGAGAGCCAAGAGCAGTCTCCATAGTTGTATATCATTGGTTGTGACAGTTCCAATCCACGCAGGTGAATATGGGGCAGCAAACTGGGGGCTCCTGCATGGGAGGCATCCTGGAGATTACCAATTGCGCCACAGTTCAGCCTAAGGGTTTGCAGAGGCCGGGGCTGCATTGGAGCCCGACTTCAGGGTTGCAAGGCAAGCCCACTTAATGGATCATTGGATTCAATTTGCTAATCCTTTGTTAAAAAATTTTTCATGTGTATTAATCTGAAATATGGGTCTGTATTTTCATTTTTGTGGTGTTTTTGTCTGGTAATACCTTGTAAAAAAAATTAAAGAATTTCTTTGTCTTAAAGTTTTAAAAATAATTTGAGAAAAATGGTTATTAATTCCTCTTTAAATTTTTGGTAGAATTTAAATTTGAAGCTGTCTGGTCCTAGACTTTTGGTTTTTAAAGTACTGATTGAATTTCATTACTTATAAGCAGTTAATTTAGATTTTAGATTTCCTCATACTTCAGTCTTGGAAATTTGTGTGTTTCTGTGAATTTATACATTTCTACTAGGTTTTCCAATTTGTTGGTGTATAATTGTGCATAATAATCTCATGATTCTTTATATTTCTGTAGTGTTTGTTGTAACATCTTTTATTTCTGATTTTGTTTTTTGGGGTCTTTACTCATTTATTTTTTTTTCCCTTGATGAGCCTGGCTAAAATTTGCCAGGTTTATTTATCTTTATAAACACCAGTATTAGTTTCATTGACTTAAAAAAAAAAATCTCTACTTTGTTTATTGTCTCTCTGGACTCTTTTGCTTTGCTGTGTGTGTGTGTTTCTCTTACCTTTAGTCAGCTGTAAAGTTAGATTTTTCTGGAGGAGGATTGTTTTCCTTTTCTGAGAGAGGCCTGGATCTTTACAGACTTTCCTTTTAGAACTGCTTTCACCATGTCTCATTGATTTTGGAAAGTTGTGTTGTTCATTTCATTTGTTTCAAAATATATTTTTGACATTTTCTTTGATTTGTTTATTAAATCGTGGTTGTGTAGTAATATGTTGTTTAGTCTGCACTTATCTGTGGTTTTTCCTTCATGTTTTTTCTTGTATTTCATTTTTAGTTTCATACCATGTGGTTAAAACATATATTTGATTTTATTTTCATCTTCTTGAAATTATTAAGACCTTTTTCTGGTCTAGCATATAATCTATCCTGAAAAATGTTCTGTGCGCACTTGAAAATAACATGTGTTCTGCAGTTTTTGGATGAAATCTCTGTATATATCAATTATGTAGAAGTGGCATAATGTGTTGTTTAAAGCCAATATTTCATTGCCGATTTTCTGATAAAACGATCTGTCCTTTGATGTAAGTGTATATTAAAGACCCCTGCTTTTATTGCATCAATGCCAATGTCTTCCTTTATGTTTGTTAATATATACTTTATATATTTATGTGATCCTTATACATAAGTATTCAGAAATGTTTTATTCTCTTCTTGGATAGACTGCTTTATCATTACATAATGCCCTTCTTTGTCTTTTGTTACAATCTATGTTTTAAACTTAAGAAGTTTTTCTGATATGATCATTGCTACCCCAGTTTTCTTTTTGTTTCCATTTGCATGAAATACCTGTTTTATCGCTTTACATTTTGTCTTTTTGTATCTTTAGATTTGAAATGATTTTTTTTTTTTTTTTGTAGGTAGTACATAGATGGGTCTTTTTTTCTTTTTTTTTTTTTTT
>PVKE010031211.1:0-19173 GCA_004027555.1 Craseonycteris thonglongyai
GAGGGGGTTCTTGATTAAAAATTTGGTCTATCTCCCGCTGTTCCCTAGCTTGTTGTGCATTCTTTCCAAAAATCGGGACTTTTTAAAATGCCATGGGACGCGGGACAAATTGTTAAAAATTGGGACTGTCCCGCCAAAAGTAAGACATCTGGTCACTCTATTGTGTGTTGGGTACCTGGGATGTGTTCCCATGCAGCTTCTTAAGTGGATATTGAGCCTCTGCCAGTGTGACACAGGGATGTCCCAGGCTCAATAATTAATGGCTGATATCTTGATGCTGTTAATGAACATTTTTTTCTGCTCAGCCCTAGCATGGGAACAAAAGACTGTCCTGCAGGCACAGACAGAATCAACACCGGTCTGAGTACACTGGAGAGCAGGGTGTCCCTGAAAATTTAGATCTATTGAAAGCAAATGGGAATCTTGTATAATCGTCAAGTGGCGGGGAGGTCCTCTCCCTCACAACAAATTGATAATATAACTACTTTTTAGTCAACCAGACAAATGCGGAAAGACCTGAATTGATTGATGTGATTTTGCAAACTAAAAATACATATTTTATTTCCATTTACGATGATATTCAACCTCAGTGTAAGAAGGTAATATTTATCTTATTTTCCAATTCTTTGGAGAAAACTTCTTGTTAAATACACATATTGAAAATACAAAAGGAACACACACAGTCATGCGATCCAGCAAATGGGTTTCTGTGGAAGACATACAAGTAAATGTCACTGAGTCATGGTGATACTGTTGTTAAATGTCATTGTAGAAATTTAGTATAGGGTACATAGGAGAAGTTCCTATTCAAGAACTGGATAAGAAGAGGGAAGGTCATGGCAGTGAAGGTCCCCTGAGAAAATGTCCTAACCCTTACTGAAAATAGGGAGCAGGTCCTGGAGGAGGCTACATTTGACCTTTCTTAAAGAAAGAAGGGGAAATGACTTCAAGGAAATGGAATTTGCATGTACAATCTGTTGGGTTTGAAGCAGTGAAAACAATTTGGAAATGTCTAATTTGAATGAATAAAATCTCTGCAAATATCTATAAAAATGACATTCACTCAGTGAGTTGTTTTTTATAGTGATTAAAAAAAACTTTGTAGGTATTCATTCATGTCTGTCATCCAGGAAACCAGCTGATCAAAGGTGGATGATTGATTATGAGAGAGCTGGTTGGGATTATAGACCTGTGTTTGATTATGGAACTGTTGTAGTTACTTGGCCTCTTAGGAGACTTGAATCTAAAATACTGTTATCTTAGCAAAGCAGTAAATATCAGAGCCAATCAAATCAAATCACATTCAGTATATAATTTACTTACCTGTTAGAATGTAGTGGAATAATATTTTATCATCATTATTTATTGATTCATTACTTTTCTCCATTTAGTGTACTTTCTGTTGGAAGAGCTTATCTTAGCCTAAAAATATAAAATAGTCAAGTAATGCAGAACTGGAAAATTAATTTTGAAGTTTCTGGGTTCTGTTGTGGGACATTTTCCCCTCTTTTATAATGGTCTTTTGAGATCCTTACTAGTTTTTTCTTTAACATTACCTATTTTTTCACTCATTGAGATTTTATGTCACTGATAAACTAAAGTAAAGGTTTCAGTGAAAGTTTGATGGGTAGGTATTAAATATCACAGAAGTTACTGAAGGTGAAATGACCCACTTAGAAATAGTCAGGGGAGGGGAAGCCGGGATGGCTCAGTGGGTTAAGTGCTCACTTTGCAGCCCCAGGGACTAAGGATCAAATCCCGGCTCCAGCCCGTGTGGACCCATATGCTGAACTGGGGAGTTCCTCCAGTTCAGTTCTCACTGAGGTGAGACCCTAGCCCAGTTCCTGCCCTGTGCAGCCCCACACCCACCTGTGGAGTGAAACTATGTGAGAAAACCAATGATGTACAACTATAGAGACTGTTTGGGTCCTTCCCCCTTCTCTCTGTCTCTGTCTCTCTCTCTCTCTCTCTCTCTCTCTCTCTCTCTCTCTTTCTCTTTCTCTCTGTCAAAAACAATAAAAATAAATCTTAAAAAAAAAAGAAATAGTCAGGGGAGAGATGTAATTACAAACAAACTGATGAGCAGGCAAAGGTACAACAATATTTGATAAGGTCTTCTGGTTGTAGTTTACTCTCAGATGGTCAGATATTTGAAACTTTATATTTAAAAATGAATAAGAACACAAGGATAAAGATTAAACTCAGACTACTAAAATGTCCAGACATCTGGGAAAAACCTCAGAAAAATGCTAAAAAAAATTTAAAATATGCATTTACAGTCTGTTTGGGACAAGAAAAGGAGCTTGGCTTACATTTTGTCTTTGCAGTAAAGAAGACTGTGATTTTGCATTGTTTTGTGCATAATAGTTGGTTTCTATTGCCAAAGTGGCTCCTGTACTAACATCTTACCAAAAACTCAGTCTAGTATTCTCTGATTCCATTTTGTTTCCCTCCTACTGAATTCAGGGAAATTAGAGATTTTAAATCTGAGAATTCTTTGTAATTAGTATATCAGACGTGACACACAGACATAATGGTGGCTGGGCATGTGGAACAGTGTGGGCTGGGGATGTGAGGAAGGGAATTAAAGATGAGAGTCACCATTCTCAGTCATTCTTAGCCAAGAGTCTCCAATAATCCAGTGAGAAAGGAAGTTTGCACCATCATATATAAATATATGAAGCTGGGTTTTTTTTGTTTGTTTGGTTTTGTTTTTTTTGGTTTTTTTTAGTACTTTGTGTGTAATTTTTTTTCTGTGAATAATTGACTAATTCATAAAGTTAAATGGTGTTTACTTTTGGCTGTTCTATGGTATTTTTATCAGAATGTTTTATGATCTATGGTGTTTTCCTTAGAGTGGTCTAAAGTAATACAAATTTGGGGGCTACTAAATTTAAAAAAATTATATAAGTGTGTGTGTCTGTGTGTGTGTGCATGTACACAGACACATATTTGTCTTAAGGATTGAAATACATTAATGGAAGCTTTTCCCAAATGTATTTTTAACAAAAACTGTGCCACATACTCCCTTTAACTAGGGTTCAATGGAACTCACTATCAGTAAAGGTACAATATTTCAATTAAAAGCTCCTAATGAATTGTTAATATCTTAAAAATAACATGTAATAAAGAAGAATTAAAAACATACAAAGTATTATTTAATTCTTTAACAAGTGACCTATTTTATAAAAAGTGAAAATAAAAAATAAAATGTAATATGTTATTTCTTGGAACTATTGACTGTGAAATAACTTGGCTTCACTTTTAGCCAAAGTAGGAGAGATATGTTTATTGAGTTAAGAAAGTGTTTGGAGAAAATATGATTCATTTTATTATGTAGAGAGATATAAATTGCACAAAGAAACAAGTTTTCTTATTCAATTTAAATATCACATTTTATTCCTGCTAAGTTATTTCACTGACTGGGTCTATTATAGATGAAGTGCCACAGTGCCTTTCCAGTCTGGAAAATTCTGAGAAAAATAGTTTGTAACGCTGTTCCTAGTGTGATATTTTACAAAACTAGTTCTATAGACTCAGGGAGACAGATATCTACACACTGCCCAAACAAACAGATACAAACACACATGCAAACATACTTATTTTCAAACATCATTTTAAATTTGCTAAATAAATTGTACATTATACAAAATTGAGACATTACATTTTATTAACTCCTCCTCTTTTTTTTTCTTTTCTTTTGACTTTATACAATCCTAAAGAGTTATATCAGGTGACCTTCTACATTATGAGAAAAATCTGAATGGGGTGGAGTCCACTGATTTCTTGGTTAGATTTTTGGCCTCCAGATTGAATAGTCACCAAATGTAGCTCCTTCACCAAGTTGTGCCTGAAAGAGGCTATCTTTCAGGTCTGGATACACAATCTTTAGTAGCCTCTGCCTGGCTTCAAAAATTACTTACAATTTTATATGGTAGTATTGATCATAATGGACTATTAAGTTACCTAATGTATTATGATTTGATCTAGATTTCCTCCTTTTTCCTCTATATTGGTGGTACTCTGTTAAGATTTTGAACAAATCTCTCTCATTACCTTTGAGAAAATCCTTTATTATTTGTTGAGCATTGATCACTTTTCCTGGCTCTCATGGAAAAACTGTCAACATTGCCCTGGTTTGTGCAGTGTGTTTGCAGTTATCACCTTTGCTAATGTCAGAAATGATATCATAATTGTTCTGAAAAGAGTGTGTTTTTCATGAATTTAAGTTTCTTCTACCATTCAGCATTGATAATGTCAGAAAACAAATACTTGTCAAAGATAAGACTTCTTCCATTTTTTTTTTCCATCTTTTCACATTTATAGAGAGAAATTATCTTTTTGTCTTCAGTGCATATTCATCTCTATTCCACTTCCGACAGACAGAGAGAGAGACAGAGACAGAGACAGCTAGAGAACCGAACCGTGGGAACCCCCAGTTCAGCACGTGGGTCCTGCCTGGGCCGGAGCCGGGATTCGATCCTCGGTCCTCATGGCCTCAAAGCGAGCGCTCAACCCGCTGAGCCGTCCCGGCTTTTCCCCAGGACTTCTTAAAACTAAAAATTTTAGCATGCTTGAATCTAATTGTTAAAAGCCAAAAAATTTTAGAAGTCTCATTAAGGCAGTTTTGGCTTTGTATAGCATCAATTTTTAAAGTAATTGGTAATGCCCTTTCAAAAAGAGAACCAAAGTATGCACTTTTTAATCTGATTCATCACTTTCTAGGGAAGGCAATAGAAATGTATAGTTTTGTTTTTTTTTTCCTTCAAGTATCTCATAATTGTAATTTACACATACAAATCCCATAGGCATATGTCACCAACAGATGGTATTTATTAAAAATCTACATTCATTCTTGGATGGTTTAAGTGTCATTCTGCTTGAAGGCAAAGAAATGGATTAGATGACTTTTCAAGGTCATTTTTCTTAAAAGTTTTAAGAATATGATTCAGACTGTCCCACTGTTTAAAATGTATTTATTTTAAATACATGTATAAGTCAAGTATGTTTGGTTGCAAATGACATATATGCAACTTGTATTAAAGTAATAAAAACAGTACAATGTATTGGTTCACTTATGAAGTGGTGTGGTCAGTGTTGACTTTAGAGACAGCTGGATTCAAAGACTGGAATGCTGTCAAGTCTCTTCTTATTGTTTCTTTTCTGCTTCTTTCTGTGAGTTGCTCATTCTCTCTTAAGGAGATAGACTTCTTCCTCGTGGCAGGGAATATGGATTCACAGATTTATATTTCAGTCACCAAAGGGAAAAGAAGTCCTTGCGATCAGCTCTGTTTAGGAACACTGGGCAAGATTTAGATTTGTACAACTTGGGCCTAGGAGCAATGAGTGTAGCCAGCAGTTTAAGTTTTCAGAATAGTTTTCCTGGGTCATGGGCCTTTCACTAAGCCATGACTTTGTTTATAGCAGGATTTACAAAGACAACAAGATTTCTGGGATCCTGAAACTGCCCCATTCCTGCATCCAAGCCATTGACTTCACCATTTCACAAGGTGAAGAGACAGTTTTGAGAAGATTGTAAACAGAACTGAATATTCACTTTCTTTCCTATGAGTGTCTATCAAGATCAGTATTTTTCAGCAGTGCACACCTCTGATCTCAGTCTTCACCAGAAGGCCAAACCCCTCATGATATACATGGTAACATTCATGTACCACTTTTTGGCTCTGGACATCCTCTAATCTGATATAATCTCACATACCTCCCTGATTACAATCTTTCCTCCCCCCACTGCCTATATACACATTATGCTTTCTGAAACTAGTTTTGTTATCAGTAAAGTTGTGAATTATCTATAATCTTCTATAACATCTTTAAACAAGCCTTTTTCCTTTTGGTGTTTTTGAAAACTGACCATCACTTGAAGATGTTGGATTTCTCCACAGCCAGTATGTCCAAACTTTTGTCTTTCCTGGGTCACGTTGGAAGAATTGGACCACACATAAAACACAATACTAACAGTAGCTGATGAGTTAAAAAAAAAAAAAAAAAAGCATAAAACTCATGATGTTTTCAGAAAGTTTACAAATTTGTGTTGGGCCACATTTAAAGCTGTCTGGGCTGCATGTGGCCCATGGCCATGGGCCGTAGGTTGGACAAGCTTGCTCTACAGCTTTTCAACTGTTTTCCTCCTTTTCTCTCACATCTCACATGTCTCAATGCCTAGAGATAGTGTAAGTGCCCTTTTTTCTTTCATTACCATTCCCAAATCATTTATCCTTTAATTCCCCTAAAGCCCTAGCTTTCTGTAAATTTTGAATTGTAAATTAATATATTACCCACTGCCCCTCCTTGTTGCCACATCTAGCAACTGCCTGGTAACTCTGCTTTATTCGTTAACAGTTTTAACATGTTTCTAACATGTTTTGACCACCACAGTTCTACCTTTCTTTTCATGACTTTAGCATCACGTGGATGAGTCCACACTGTGGAATTTTACATCTTTGAGCTGCTCACTTCCAATGGTCACTTCTTCAACACCCACTCAGACACTCAACCCTGGAGGACCTCATCATTGCTGGTAGGTAGAGCATGGAAAGCTCTTGATGCATTGTAGTGGCGCAGTTGTTAAAAATTTTCACCCTTGATGAACTAAGATGAGCTACACATAGGAGGAAGTACATCAGCAGACAATGTCTCAGGTGCTTTAGACATTTAAAAGAGATGATAATTATAAGCATTATGGCATTTAATGGTTGTTGCTGGGAGCAACTTATGCATTCATTGAAAAAACCAAACTTTCTAAGTGAGGAACTCATACGGTCTCCTGGGGAATATATATAAAGGTACTCTGAAGTTCGGCAGCCAGAGAGTAGAAAAAGGACCAGGCCCAGAATATAATTGTAAGAACAATAGGACCCCTGAGAAAGTTGAGTTCTAAGTTGGCAAGACTCATGCCAAAATCAAAACTCTATTTGGAATGAGTGGAATCCTTATACTTTGGATAGATACCTCTGTATCGATGTACTTGAAAATATTGACACCCAAGATTTTCAGGAAACATCTGAACTTGCAGAAGTAGATCATACCTCCTTGATAAGACAGTAGTAGTCACACTTACTTAAAGATGGTGAAAGGCCATTGCTTTGCAAAATGATGTAAGTCCTCATCTCCAATTTGAGAATATCTCCCTACCCCACCCTTTTTTTTTGGCCATCAGAACAATAGCTAGAATGAAGTCATAGCATGGATTGGACAGAGAGATAAAATGCTGAGCCTGCCAACTGAGGAAAAATGCCATGCCAATAAAGAGCTGAAGGACCTATCCCAAATATACTGGCAGGAGCCTGGGTTTATGCAGAGTGGATCGTGAGAGAACCGGATCAGGAGGGTCATCACAGAAGGCTGGATAAAAAAGAGTTTGTGGGTGTGGAAGCACTCTCCCATACTTAATATTTAATTACATGGCAAAGACCCTGGAACTGACATGATGCTAGCTTGGCTCTTGAAATCTTGGGGAAAGCAATTCCCACTCTAAGTGTTATAGAAATGCCAGAACTCCTGCAGAAGATGGTAGAAGAGGGCTCAAAAAGCTCAAATAAGTAAGACTGGAAATCTCTCCTGATGACAGTTCGAAGAGAGAATGACCAGTCTGCCACCATCATAAGAAACACATTAGTGCAAGGGTACACCCACATGAACAAGAATCTATGTGCAGCTGTCCTCTACATGTCAGTTCAGAGAGAAAGGGAGGATCTTCCAGATCAGGGCTCACTGATACCAAAGTGAATTATAATATCTCAAAATAATAGAGGCCAAGTTCCAACATTTAACCATCAGAAGTGAGGCATGTTCCCTAGAAATAGATTTTGGGAAGAAAAATTTAGGGCAGGAATTTTACTTCCTTGCTACTGTTGTAATATAAGTTACTTGAGGGCATACTATTGTGTACCTCCTTCTCTTGTATAACTGCAGTACAGAAAATATTGCTGAGCTCATTAAACACTTCCCACAAATATTTGAAAATGAGGTTCCTAAAAGAATGGGAGTAGGAGGCAATAGATGGTGCAGATGCTGTAGTCCTTGTGAGGGTGTTATCAACTCAAATTCATAATTTTCATGATAGGTTTACAAAAGTTTGGTTAAAAAATGTCTGTAGAACTTAAAAAAATAAAAGCAGATTTATAACTATAACCTTAATGATAGCACCTGTTTTAATGTTAGGGTATGTAAATGTTTTCTTAATTGAAGCATTATGTAAGGTCTGTATTGAAAGCATGGTTCCTACACAGAGAGCCAGAAGATGTTCTACCTCCAAGTTGGTTAAGCACAACCATGGGGAGTTACTTTGTGAGATGGGTGAATGGTGGTGATGATAATTTTTTTCCAGTTTAGAAAGAAAAAAAAAAATCCTGAAAATTAGAAAAGAAAGTATTGAGACACTAAATTTTCCCATATTAAAAAAAAAACAAAAAAACAAAATTAGTAAGGTTTATACCAGCATTTCTCAAACTGTGTTCCTGAGAACATGAATTTTGTGAGTGGTTAATACACATTCTGTATTCAAAGAGTTTATAGGGTTACCTAAGTCTGAGAAATGCTGCCCTAAGTTTTACATGCTAAGTACTAAGTAAAGGCACTCGTTAATTTTTATGTAACCTTAAAAATGCCTATAACCTTCAAAGAAGTTGGTGTTTCCAGTGGGTAGCATGATTTCTAATGACTCATTATTTTGTCAAAGATTTAGGGAATAGATCATCTTAGAGTATGGTTAAGAAGAACTAAGACTAAATATAAAGTCAGCTAATTTAATCTACATTTTTTTAGATTTCTTTATATTTTGCTTTAAATCATTTTTAATAGTTGAAATATTTAGTGTTTCTGTTAGTTTCAAGGTTCTATTCTAAGTACATTAGGAAATGAATGTAGAGAGGAATTATTATGTTGTTTCTCTCCTAAATGATCTTACACTGTACTGTTAGTAGTGTTTTTATATTTATATTATTAAACTGATCAAGAAAAGCATCCTTTTTAATGTTTATTACCATATGTGCTATTTTAATCATATATTTATTATACAAAAATAGTCATTTGGGCAATAGTGATTAGTAGTTAGTTCAGACATCTCACCTAGATATCAGTTTGTTGAAATTTTGAAATAGTATTTAAGACAAAAATAATCTTGTTCTTCATCTCCATTCATGTCATTAAACAACAATGCTATGTAAGTTTTTATTTATTTATTTTTTAAAGATTTATTTTTATTGTTTTTGACAGAGAGAGAGATACAGAGACAGAGACAGAGAGAGAAGGGGGAGGGCCTAGAATAGTCTCCATAATTGCACATCATTTGTTTTTCTACATAGTTTCACTCCACAGGTGGGCGCAGGGCTGCACAGGGCAGGAACTGGGCCGGGGTCTTCACCCCGGTGAGAGCTGAACTGGGGGCACTCCCCAGGTCAGCATATGGGTCCTCACGGGCCGGGGCCGGGATTTGATCCTCGGTCCCCAGCGCTGTGAAGTGAGCGCTTAACCCACTGAGCCATCCCGGCTTTTCCAACCATGTAAGTTTTACAGCATGGCAGAAAATAATTAAAATTATCAAGTGAAGAAATTTGTTTTCAGCAAACTCAATCTCCCCGTTTGGTATTTTGCTTTACCACCCCCAGGCATGTGGTCCACCTTGCTTCAACAAACTTACTCAGATTACTCATTTCCATCAAGGTATGCATTATAAAAAAATAGTATAATGCCAATTCTTGGGATTTTTAGTTTTTAGTTCATATATGATTTTAAGAGAATGGTAGAATTTCTATACAAATCAGTAGATGAAGAAGATATTTGGAGAGGACGTTAGGATTGTATAGAGTCATATCATATTAACACTTTCTTTGATGTGTAAGTAAACCTTACCACTCATGACATGTGTTCTAAGTTCACCTTGAATTGCTTTTTGAATGGATTTTGCTATTGGCCCCACTTTATAAAACAAGGGTTTATCGTTGACTTCGCAGAGTAGACTTTATAGGGTAACATTGCAGAGAAACAAATAACTAGTAGCTAGGCAATCAGAAGCAACTATAAGGAAAATTTTAGAAGAAGCCAAGCAGGTATTATCTATACAATATTTGGTATTAAAAAATTGGGGGGAAGTCGGGATGGGTCAGTGGGTTAAGCCCTCGCTTTGCAGCCCCGGGGACAGAGAATTGAATCCTGGCCCTGGCCTATGTGGATCCATATGCTGAGCTGGGTTGTCCTTTCATGTGGGAGGCCCCAGCCCAGTTCCCATCCTGTGCAGCCCCATCTACCTGTGTGGAATGAAACCATGTGGAAAACTGACAGTGTAGTTAGGATTAGGGTTAGGGTTAGAAAAAAAACAACAACTGACGATGTACAATTATAGAAACTGCTCTGGGCCCTCCCCCTTCTCAATGTCCCTCTCTGTCTCTGTTCCTCTCGGTCTATGTCAAAAACAATAAAATAATCTTCAAACCAAACAAACAAAAAAATTCGAGAATGCTGGGATCGCTCAGCAGTTGAATGCTTACCTCACAATTGTGAGGTCTGGGGTTTGATTCCTGGCCCTGAACCGTGAAATCCCATATGCTAAGCTGAGGCACAGCTGGTAGCTGCTGGGATGGTGTAGGATGGAGTTTCTAGTCCCCCATGCAGGAGGCCTTTGGTTTAGTTTCCACCCTGTGTGGCCCCACATCCACTTGTGTGGAATGAAACCATGTCACAACTAATGATGTACAACTATGGAGACTGCTGTGCCCCAACCCTTCTTCCACCTTCTCTCAAACAATAAAATGTATCTTAAAGAAAAAAACAAACTAAAAATATTGTTCTGTATATGTCAATAAACCTTGTCTGTGACACTCAGTGTCTCTCACACACACCTTTATATGAAATTTATTATATCAGACTACCTTTCATGAGGCCTTAATCTGGATTGCTTGGGGACTGTTTTTGAGAATTCACTTGGCTGTTTGGCTCAGACTGCCTTGATAAGAACTGTAAATTGGTATATTTTAATCACTGTCAATCTAAGAGTGAAGCACTGAACCTGATGGGTTCATTAAACACCTGCCACATCCTCTTGGTGGACAATAAAGTTTAGCCTTGACTCAAGGCTAACAGCATATCTAGCCCCCTGCTCATTGGACATCAGGGGCATTTCCTGAGTTAGGAAAAAGGTGGTCTAGAGTGGCTAGAGACCAGTCCACTAGTGAAGACCACTTGCTTAAAAGCAAAACATTTTACCTTTTAAGTCTTTATGAGCTAGTCTGGTGTTTTATTTCGGTTCTTTTGTTTGCTAGTAGCATTGAACCAATTCAATCAGGAATGCTAAGAACCTGAGGAGAAGAATGGGGCTAGTTATTTGAAGCAATCAAACTTTCAAATATCATTGTCTTGCAATGCTAGTTGAGTCATTTCTTCCCTCTCATCACAAACTCCTTTTCTCTACTTCTTTAGTCAATGACACAAGCATTTGAGAGTACCCTGTCTTTTTCTCATGTGAAACAGGGACCCATGGAGGCACTGGGTTCTTCAGTTTCTGTTTCAAAATATCTAACCAAGTCCTCATATTGGCTGTTCCAGGTTCAAGCACCCACCTCTGAATCAATAAATCAAAGTATGAGGCCACGAAGATAGACAAACTACTGTAGGGATCATAAAATGCATGTGTGTTCATGAATAGAATCCCAAGAGATAAGTGTGAAGGAGACAAAACAATTGATATCCACTGTACCTTGCCACCTCACCATATTCTTTAGAAAAAGACGAGTCACCTCTTTTTTTATTCTTTTTAAGAAAAGGATCAGTGTTTCCACCTAGGAATAGGTTATGTAAAGAGTATAATAAGTTACATGGGAATCAATTTTTATTTTCCCATCAAGTTTAAAATGACTATATCTATGGAAAGAAAATTTTCCCATGTGACTGAATATAGTAACTAACACTGGAGAGCAATTGTATCAAACAGAGCAACCAAAGAAACACTTATTAGGACAACAAAAAGATGCAAGGCATACACAAGCATTCCTGCACTTGTAAAAAATTTCTGTCATGACTTGTTAGTGATAAGCAAAGTTTGTATTTCAGAGAAGAATGGTCCCCAAGGGAGAAGTTCAATATTTCTAAATACAGAAGAACATCCAGTGATTTAGAAATTAGCTACATTATAGAACAGTTTAATCTCTACTTTGGGCAAGAGAAACTAAAAGCTGTTATAAAAAGCTTCAGTGTATTTCTTATTATTCACTTTGTACAACAGGCATGTAAAATGTATATGATTCTCAAAAGAGTATGTAATAAACTCTTTCTCAGACTTTGTTTTGTAATATTCACGATGTCACAATTTTAGGAATCCATTCTAGGTACTACTACATATTCATACCTAAACTAATTGACTCAGACTAATACTAAACTTCAAGAGTCTGGAGCCATTTGTGTATATCTAGGGAGAATGTTCTCTTCTAGAACTATGGTTTAATGAAGTTTAGTTTTATTTGGGAATGCTACAATCTAGATTCAATTCATCAACTTTCCTGTTTGATTGTGGAGAGTGTATAAGGAAAGTTTTTACACAGAGGAGTGATTTTGAGTAAATTTCAGTGGAATGCCTCTCTATAATAGCCATGTTGAGCATTGTGATCTAAATTATATAATTACAAGTATAATCTTGGATGAAGATAATTACATGTGTTGGAAGTTTTCCTTGAACTTCTGTATTTTGGTTTTGTTCAAACTGGATAACATGTTAAGACTTCGTGAGTATTTTGAGGTTATGAACAAATAATAACTTGCTTGTGCTTTAATCTATGTTTTTTCTTCAGAGTGTGGTCTCTTGGCAAAAAAGACATACAAGTTTGAAAGCACACAATAACACAAACAATATTCCAACATCTCAGGTTGAACACTTGCATATAGTAGAGGATAAAGTTATAAAACGAGTTGTTTCCCACATAAATCTAGGGAACAGATGTCCAGCTTCCATTCAAGTCACCAATATTGAAATAATGACACTGCCTACTCTCTTGGGAGGGCCTGCCTGAAATACTTTCTCCATATTCACTTAGCCCTTCACCAAGACAAGCCAATTTTTTATCCTACTGAACACTAAAACAAATGAGAACACTTATATGGACAACAGCTGTGTGTATGTCAAGAAGACACAAATTAGAAGTTTCATTTCTGTCTTTCTCTTTAACAAGGGTTCACTTAGATTAGCAAAACAAATCACACAATTTTAAATCTTGATTTCATTTCATCCTTCTTTATCCTCAAATCTTTTTGTCAGTTTCTCCAACAATGTGTGTCTATGCTTTTATTAGCAGAGCGAAGGATGTTTTGGTTAAAGCTTTTGTAATGTATTTTGAATTCTGTGACTCTGGGTCAAATCTGCTTTAAGATAACATGGTTAAAAAACGTGCCAACTCTCAATTACTTTGGTGCCTAAAGATGTGGCAGTCTTCGTGTTTCAAATGATTTTTTTTCTCAATCTTAGTTGCAAGGTATCAGAAGTCCAATTGTAGGTCTATTTTAACATCTTATAGGCATATATATATATATATATATATATATATATATATATATATATATATACAGTGTATATATATACTTTTTTTTAAGATTTATTTTTATTTATTTATTTATTTATTTTGACACAGAGAAAGAGACAGAGACAGAGAGAATGGGGAGGGCCCAGAGCAATCTCCATAGATGCATGTAATTGGTTTTCTACATAATTTCATTCCACAGATGGGTGTAGGGCTGAGCAGAGCAGGAACTGGACCAGGGACCTCCAGCATAGGAGGCACTCCCCAGTGAGGATTGAACTGGAGGCACACCCAGGCTCAGCATATGAGTCTGCATGGGCCGGGGCTGGTTTTTGATTCTTGGACCCCAGGGCTGCAAGATGATAGCTGAACCCACTGGGTCATCCTGGCATCCCTTCTTTTTCCTGGCATCCCTTCTTTTTCCTTTCTTTATCAACTCTTTAGGAAGATTGTCTTATAGAAGTTACTCTGAACTGTCATTCATTCCTTTCCCTTGCCTCTCATGCTCTAAATACTCATGAAATTCTAGAAAGCATCCTCTATCACCTTCTCGTCTTTGTCTTTCCAGTGATAACATTTAAGATTTTGCCTGATCTGTTAGCTCACCAGAACTCAAAGGTTGTTGTTATTCTCAGTTATATTTTACTGTCCTTTTAAGACCTAAAACCCCAACAACATATACTGTATTTATAATACACATTCTCAGTCTACATTATTACAGCGAATTTTCTGCACAAGTGCATGCAAACTTTTAATCTATCACTTTCTTTATTATTTTTTTATTTTCTTTCTTTCTTTTTTCCTTTCTTTCTTTCTTTATTTTTGACAGAGAGAGAGAGAGAGAGAGAGAGAGAGAGAGACAGAGACAGAGACAGAGACAGAGAGAGAACTGAACTGGGGGAACTCCCCAGTTCAGCATATGGTTCCTCACGGGCCGGGGCCGGGATTTGATCCCTGGTCCCTGGTGCTGCAAAGTGAGCACTTAACCCACTGAGCCATCCCGGCTTCCCCAATCCTTTATTATTTTCAAAAAGTATTTATTAAACATTTTAAATATTTTTGTGATGCTCTTTCTGTAAATGAGAACTTCATGTTAAAATAATTTAGACCAGGATTCTGATTGCCTTCAATATATGAAGATTGTACTCAATGCCAGGGGAAACAAGAGTACTACAAAAGAATACCATGCAGTTTATGGATCGAAGTGTAAAATGTGTAGATTGTACCTTAACTGTTTTTGAACTCTAGGCTTTTTCATTTATAACAGACTTGGTTTCCTTTTTCTTAGGTTGGCATTCTGGCAGAATCTTGCATTAGAAACAGTGATCTCTATGGCAATATGGATTACAGTTCATTTTAAAATATGTTTGCTGTTGACATTCTTTTGGCTTAAAATGGTGCCACATTTAATGGAAATTTAGTGTCACAGAAGTTGCTTAAAATAACTCTGACAAGGGAAAAGTGGTATCATAAATGTTATAACAAAGAAATTTTTTTTTCAAATATTAATGTATTTTAACTCTTGACTACAGAGGTAAAAGAAGTGCTGGGGCTTAGAATGTTGGGTGTTAATCTTTTAGCAATGGCAGGAACACTCTGCAGATTTAAATCACGATGGGACCAGCACTGAGTTTGCACAAAGTCCCATTGAATCTAAGGATTGTTTTGATGATGTGAGAGATCCTTGAAGGGAAAAGGCTAGTATTACAAATCTCTAGAGCGTTTTGACTCTTCAAAATAAAGATTTTCTATTTGTTTATTGTGTTTATTCTTAGACCTCCTAAATATTCTTCCCCTACCCTAAATGGGTGAAATTTTTTTATCTGGGAAGAGATTTTCACACATCTCCTCTTGATATCTGTGAACAAGAGCTATCCCGCAACTAGCCAGCTGTAGAGAGACCACTTAGAAGAATGTTCTGACATTAATGAGCACACAGTAAATATGTATAAAACCTCTTTTCCATGAATACAAGTATCCTTCAATTATCATTAGAAGCTTCAAGATTTACTGGAGTATTTGGAAAATATGCAATGATTAAATGTTTTCTAAAATTTTAAAATTTATATCTTGAATTATCATACATTGTTATCTTAATAATCATTTCTGTCTTGTTTAAATAAAATTGACATTTGGCAGCTAATGAGTTTTCTGCTAAAATTGATGCAGCATGATTACTTGACCAGCACTGTAGAGAGAATTCAAGGATCAGATAGACTAGATAGTCTTTAGGTTATCATAACCTGATATCCTGTTTTTATATAATTGAGGCCACAAGGTTGTCAATATTAAGCACATTCATTGCTTCCTTAAATCTTCAATTGAAAACCAAAGCCAGAATTTTAAGTCCCAAAGATATCACTGATAGCATGTGGGAAATTTTCAAACATGTGCCAGGGGACTTAAGAAACATTGTTTCCATTAATCTTGCTAGAAGTCTCATGACTAAATCCCTATGCATTGCTTTTAAAATTTCCTCAAAAATGTCTTGGCATACAAAGTATGGACAAGTTATTCATTATAGCTTTTACTTTACAGCACTCTGAAATGGTTTCTAAGTAATTTAGCATTGACTTTCCTCTTCTATAAAACATGGTAAAATAATTTCTGTCTAAATGAAAGATTTGCTTTTTGATAACATGAACTTTTTACAAAGAGTAAAAACTAGTTTTTAAAGTGAGATTGACTGAAAGGAAAATAGTAGTAAAGTTAAAAGAAACTACAGCAGGTCTATTGATTTTTGTACCAAAAAATGATATAAGCTTAGAATTTTTATTGCTCAGAGAATATATAATATCTCAGAATATGTTTATGTAGTCTCTATCTATCTATCTATCTAGCTAATCTTCATCTATCTATCATCTATCTATGTATTAATTATGTGCTAGAAATACCACGATTAATGAGACAGCGAGTAGTCCATTGTCTAATTGTGGAAATAAAAACAAAGTATTGTAAAAAAATGTGAAAGGAAAGAAGAAACCTGGGAAATGAAAAGATATGAAGCACACAGAATCAGCTGAGCATTTGAATTACAGAGCTAGTTGGGTAGTATAGAACATAAAGTTAAAATGTTATCAAGTAGGAATTGGTGGCTTTGTTATTCAATAATAATTTGCCCTTTATTTTGTAGATCTTATATGATCAAATCAAGAATTGAAAGAGATAATTTAGATTTTATGAAGGCTTGACATGAGTAGACAATGAAGGTCAGTAAGGAGACTACTTCGCAGAGCAAGTAGAGAGTATACAATATGAACAAAGAAATTGCCAATGATCATGCAGTGAAAGAAATAGATTGGAGGAACTGATTGAGTGTGTGTTAGGGAGAAAAAGGGGTCAATTATGATTGAGAGTTTTTAGCATATTGAGTTGAGATACAGCTGGAAATTCTGGCAGAAGGTAATTTCTGTTTTGATAATGAGAAGCGAGAGCTCTATGAGTTCTGTAATTGTTGTGAGTTTGGGGCTGTAGGTACATATTTTGAGATGTCATTTTATAAATTATGGGGTTTATGAGCTCACCTGAAGAAATTAAAAAGTAAAGAGAATGAAAGGGAGATTGGAGAACCTTGGTGGTGGCTGAAATTAGAAAATCAGTGAGGAAAGAATATGGAGAAGAGGGGTTAGGTAAGAAGAAAACTAAGAGAGAGGCTTTATCATTAAAACTATGGAGAAATGTTATCAGAGGCTCAAAAAGCAAAGTGGTTGAGGAGCATGAAGCCATTAGTTTTGTTTACTATGAAGTCATGTGTATCCTTAGAGATAGCATTTTTCAATAGAGTAGTATGGACAAGACCTGCAGGGGATTTAGGAATGATCATGGATGTAAATGATGAGAGATATAAGGAAGTGGTATAAACTTATCTTCATAGATGTTTGGCAACAGAACCAAAGAGATACAAGAGGTAGTATTTTGAAAAGACACAGGTTGAAAGCTCAGATACCAAGAGAACAGATAGGTGATTACCAGAAGCTGGAGAAAGTGGGTTTGGTGTAACGGGTACAGAGAGTCCAAAGGTACAAAGTTCCATTTATAAAACAAATAAGTCATGAGGTATATGTGCTGCAATGGTGACTTCTGTTTATAATACTGTACTGCATTTTTGAAAGTTGCTAAGTAAGTAGATCTTAAAAGTTCTCATCACGAGAAAAAATTCTCCTGCTGATGGATGTTAACTAGACTTATTGTGGTGACCATTTTGCAATATATACAAATATTGCATCATTATGTTTTTTACCTGAATTTAATGTAATGTTGTATGTCCATTATGCCTTAATAAAAAATAAGCATACGTAAACTGCAAAAAAATAAACAGAAAAGGCACCAGTTGAGATAAAGATGCTATGGGAAAGAAGAGACTTGAGAGTAGTATACTGGGGAGTCCAATGGAGAGAGAAAACCCTTAGGCAAAGGAGAACTTTGATATACTAGTTGGTTCAATCTTTAAGAAATTGTATCTCTCTCTCTCTCTCTCTCTCTCTCTCTCTCTCTCTCTCTCTCTCTCTCTCTTTCCTTCTTTCTGTATAGTCATGTGCAGGATGATTTGGGTTTAATAACTGCTCAGAGTGATATAATAACTGTATCAGTCAGAATAGGTTTAAACCTCCTCCCCACAAATCATTGTTTTTATAAAATAAAATTTATTTTTTGTGCTACTTTATATTTTTTTGGGTTGACTGGGACATTCATAACATTTAGTCAGGGACCCAGCTCAACATAATCTCCATCTTGGCAAATACAATCTCCACATGGGAAAAAGGCATCTCACATGGCTCTTATAACTTCCTCACAGAAGTGATATATGTTACTACTGCTCATATTTTATTTTCCAAGCTAATTATAGAGCTACCTGACTTCAAGTGGTCAGTGCAAGATAACACTACTGGGTGTCTGGAAGGGAAATCAGAAATTTTGTGAACTTTTGTAATGATTACACTACATAATGGCTTAATAGGAAACTGTAAGATTCAAAGGAAATGGATGAGGGAGCAAAATCAGTTGAATTAACATTATCCAATGTTATTAGGCTTCTTGAAATGTATTTATTATTAAAATCATCTTTTAGGAACCTCTGCGGAAGAAATTCTTCATAACTGTTTCTGAATGCTTCTAATAAAATGAGATGACATACTAGTTATGATCAGTTTCATCTTCATGTGGCAGGGAAAGAATAAGTGGCTTGAAGTACGATATAATTATTTTTACCTTATGTAAAATTCTGGATAAAAGTTATAGTGTCTCTATGATCATCAACAACCAGTTTTTTTCTACATAACTTTTCTCATCATCTTCAACGTTTGACTTCTATTTTGTGGTCTAAAGTGCCTGTTTCAGTTTAAGCCATTTCTTTGGTATACCAGTAGCAGGGCACACTTCTAATGGTTTCACCACCACTTCGAGGTACATTGCCTGGGCCAGAACTTAGATACCCATAAGGAAGTCTGGTCTATGTGGTCTTTACTTTGGGTGACCTTTACTTTGGGTCAATTAACATTGGAAGGTTCCATCTCTCAGAAAGAAGGGAATTAGTATCACGTTACTATCTACTTTATCTTGTATTTCACAATGCCTGTTCAGAAAATCCTCTTTTATGATTTGGGGTTTCCTCCATTTTTAGCAATTCTTAGTATGGGCAAGGTGATGGACTCCT